>BACB01004973.1:0-123480 GCA_000338015.2 Ganoderma multipileum BCRC 37180 | reverse complement strand
CGAGCCGGCGAGAGCGTGCTTGACGGACCAGGGCCGGCTGCGTCTGTGCCGTTTACAGGGGGCTTCTCCTCTGCGGCATCGATCGGATTTAGCTCGGCCGCGAAATTGAATGGAGGGAAGAGCTCATGGTCGGCGCCCTCTGCGGAGGCCCTCGCGCGGGCTGCGCAGAAGATGCAGCAGTGGGAGGAGGACTTTGCACGCGAAGACGCTTCGGCGAGCGCAACTGCGGCCAAGCAGGACAATATCGAGAATGCTCATGCGGGCCCGTCCTCGTTCTCGTCTGCGTCGCGGCTTGCCGCAGCACCGTCATTCCAGACGCCGTTACGTCCTGCGTTACGCCCGATGGAGAACAGCCCCGCGCAGCTCCCGGACACCCCGCTGGCTGCGAAGAACCCAACACATTTCACGAACATCGGTGGTGGGGTGCAGATGAAGAACAAGCCGTTCAAATCGCCAATGGTCAAGAAGCAAGGTCTCGTTCCCTCTGTGTCTGCTGCGCGTCCCGGATCTTCTTTGAATCCAGCCAACGCCGCTTCGGGCTCCAAGCTTCCTGCAATATTTACTTTCGGGGCAGCGAGCACGGTGCCAACTGCCGTGCCCGCAACTCCTGCGCGCGCAGCGCCAGCTCCAGTGCCAGGTCCGTCGGCCCCGACGTCCCCGGGGAAGGGCAGGAGTTTGGGCATGACGCCGCGCAGGATGCCAGGCGGGATCAAATCTACTGGGAAAGCGAAGTTCTCGACGCCCTTCAAGCCGGGGATGGGCCCTGGAGAGGTGAACAGGACGCAACTTGAAGAGCGGATGAAGGCGGAGGCATCGACACAGACCCCGGTCCGGGTCGGGTTGCGTGGTACGCCGGCGTCGTCTGCGTCCGCGAAGGGGAAGGCCGTGGCGTGGAAGGAGTACAAGTTCTTTGACCTGAGTGAGCTTTCAGAGTTCGTGTTTGCGTGTGTAGTTGACGATAACCGTGCCTCAGATCCACGACCAGAGAGAAGGACACTTGCATCGTCAGGATTGAGGCCTCTATCATACACTGAGGATGAACTGGAAGATATGGGCATGTGAGCTGTCATCTATGTTTTCTATTGCGGGGATACTCACGAACATTTTCGCCCAGTGATGTTGAGGAACTCCGACAAATGAGCCCGACCAATGCAATCTACTACTCGTTCCATTCCGTGGACCCAACGGAGGACTCGCCAGAATCCCTCCAGCTCGGACCCGAGGCCGCGTATGCGCAGCTTAAGGAACTTGGTTGCACATTAGCTACACAACAGTGGGTGACGAATCACTACGGCCTCATCCTCTGGAAGCTCGCAGGCATGGTCTGCCTCGAGCCGGAACGTGAACGAAGTCCGATGACGAAGAGGTGGTGTTGGCCAGAGGTCATGCGCCAATTGCGCTACAGGTCGGTTGGCAAGCTTGGATTGTCTGGAGCGACACTCCGGTCTCATCTTTTCGTGCGTCTAGGTACGAACGCGAGCTGAATGGTGGTTCTCGCCCAGCGTTGCGTATGATCTCGACGGAGGACGCGCCGGCAGCGTGTCCTATGGTGCTCTGCATATCGAGCATCGTCATGTGGGCTCCTGCTGTGGTGGATGAGGAAGGACGACCGGTTGACCCGCATCCTGAGCTGGAAGTCACCGACGGCTGGTACCGGCTGCGTGCCAGAGTGGACCGGCCATTGGCAAGGGCTGTTCGGCGGGGGCTTATAGGTGTTGGCACGAAGCTAGCTGTATCTGGCGCGAAGGTTAGGATATTATCTGTCGCATATGGTAACTATATCTGACGTTCTCTTAGCTTGGTGGAGACCGCAAGGAGCCGTGCGAGATCTTGGAAGCATACGACAACACGTACCTCGACCTTTCGGGCAACTCAACCCACTTAACCCCGTGGCATGCGAAGCTCGGTTTCGTCAAGGACCCCTTCATCGCGACGCTGGACAGTCTCACATCTGACGGAGGCAGGGTTCCTGCTATGGATCTTGTTATCACGAAGGTAATGTGGATGGCGCTTTACTCTAGATGTACGTTGGAGCCGACGGTTTCCAGACATACCCTATAGCATACACGGAGTTCATAAGGAATGAGGATGGGACTACGACAAAATTGGGACCACGCAACGAGAAAGAGGAGCTCAAGGCGCAAGACCAGTGGCTGGTATGCTTCGCGATTTCTTATTTTGTCGAATAGCGCTCACAAGGCCCTCAGACGAGGAGAGATCGAGAAGTAGTAAATATCCGTGCAAACCTAGAACGACAGATCCAGGTGCTCGAGAAGACCTCTGAACGGCTACTCAGTGTCGCTGGACCTCGATTTGAGGATAAGGTTAAGCGAGATGGTCAGACCCGCTTCCGTCCGCTTCGCTGTGTTATGACCACTCATGGTGGATGACAGACCCTATCCCTTCATACGTCGAAGACTTGTACGGTGAAATGACGGAGGTGTCCCCGCCACCGTCGCGTTTCTTCGACCATCTCAACTACATGGATGGCGGCTATCTGTACATGTATACCCTCGATCAAATCGCCTTAGCCAAGGAACGACTGAACGATGATATCGAGCGCGAGCTGCAGGTATGTTCGGTTCATGCCTCCTCAAATGTATCATGGTACTTACACGCGCCTCGACAGCACGTCTGTCCGCAGCGCAACGTGCGGGACTTCCGCGTTGTCGTCGCTAAGGATGCACGGTGGCGGAGCAAGGAGCCGATGCGGTCAGCACAGATTACCCTGTGGGATCCCATGCGTATGGTGTTCAGCGAAGGCGGCTGCCCGGGCGATATTCGGGAGGGACAGCGGTTCTTGGTCACCAATCTCGAGGTCAACCAGCCAAATGCGTGGATGGCGCCGGGCCCGGAGGCGATGGTGTACCTTGTATCGATGAGGGCGGCCAGGTGGACGAACATCAGGTCAAAGAAGTGTTGAATCTGTGATGTATATACTGTATGTTTTGCTATCGGATATCGTCTGTTTCGATACGTGGTCCCTAGACATCGACAACGGTAGGGACAACAGTCCCTCGCCGCAGGAGCACTGCATCGTGAAAGGCTTAGTCCAAGAATGCCGCTCGCATCTGTGGTGGACATCCCGAGAAGAGCAAATACCAGAACGATGGTCAGTCTGGCCTACAATCCCTGCACCTGTTCTTCGAGCCAGTTCCAAAGTCGCTCTCCGATAACGGAGTCATACGCCTCCCGCCTGCATTTTCCAGGGCGAGCCCAGGGAATCAGGAACTGGGGGGAAATGGTTAGATGGAAGCAGCAGCCTTCCGGTCATGAACGCACCTCGCCATTGTAGTTCACAGCTTCGGGCATCGTGCCTGCCCACAACTGAGTGAGCGCACCATATGGTGTCGGGTACAAGATGAACCAGTTCTGGGTTGAGATACCATAATAAGATGTGCCACGCGTCACAAGATATCGAACGGGGGACTCACCGCCAGCGTCTGTATAATGGATGGTAGGTGACGCTGTAGATCGCTCTGGATATTGCCTACGCCGTTGGTGAGGAAAGATTCGGGAGCGACAAGGTTGCATTCTATAAACATACCGGGGTTCAACGAGATTGAGACAATCCCTTGTTGTCCGTAACGCTTTGCAGTTTCGCGAGCGACGACCACATTCGCCTAGATCGTCCAACCTGAGCCTAAATCTTTGAAAAGACCGGAAAATGAACTTGGACACACCAGCTTGCTTTGGTTATACATCGTGTGGGTGAACTTTTGCCTGCGAGCAGGGCCATCCTTGAACGTATCCCAGTACAGCGGATCGAGGTATGACGATGCCGAGGAGGTAGTGATGACACGGGTGTGATGGTCCGGCGAAGACTGTGTGCCCGCGAGTAGAGCTGGAAGAAGCAGCTTGGTGAAATAGTGATGTCCTAACGGGATAGAGATGTAATCGAAACCGTTCAGTACCTAGACGTATTGTCCACGAGAATACCTACCTAAAACGTTCGTGCCAAACTGCAGGTCATAACCGTCCGCGGTGACTTGGGAGATAGGCGGAAACATGACCCCGCTAAAGAACCAATATCAAGGACATACTACGGTTACAAGTAGATAGAGCAGAGTCCTACGCATTGTTGAACAGAATGTGAAGCTCGTGCTCCTTGCTAAGGGCTTGAGGTCAGTGCTGGTCGACGCGGTGCTCAGGAAAAACCGAACCTGAGGAAGTTCTCTGCCGCCTTCTTTACAGAGCCTAGGCTAGCAAGATCCAGCTCTAAGAAGGAAGCCTCTTTCCCGGTCGCTGCCTTGAGGTCTAAAATCGCAGCGTCTGCCTTTTCCTTGCTGCGCGCCGCAAGATACACCTTTGCATTGTGCTGGAGGAGCGCCTTGACGGTCTCTTTTCCTATGCCGGTGTTCCCGCCTGTGATGCGAGGAGTGACGAGCCCTCAATGAGCTCGGCGACCTGCATAAGTTCGAAGTGCAGTGACTGACCGGTGACGATAACCACCCGACCTGTCAAATCCGGGATCTGTTCAACGCTGAAGGCCGACTTGGGAGGGAAGGCCTGAGAGAGAAGCGCATACGGCTCGCCAAAGAAAGATATCAGGGCACCCATAGACTTTGGAAGGCAATAGTGAAACGGTGCCGGAGTCTCCCTTCGCCGCCGCGGCGTTGACGTTAAGAGTCCGAGAGGCACTGGGCGGTTTATGTAAACTGGCAGCTTCGCGTGGAGGAGACTGAGTGCCACTACTGATGCTAGAGGTTGTCTTGTATGGTCGTCAGCGCCAGACCAACTAAATGGGTCAGAACGGTGGTCTAGGCGAGACAGCACTTCGTGCACCCACCCGCATCACGACGAACTAATGTTATTAGTAGTAATATGATGCAAGATTTGAAGTGGCGGTCAGTACTGCTGTGCAGTACTCAGGTAAGTAGAGGCTTTTATTAGTTGGAAGTAAGAATGTATATTATCATTTGGCAGCTTTGTCATGAACCCTTGGCACAGTGGTAGCGCGTGAGATTCCAGCTTGGGAGATCCTCAAGGTCGTCCGTTCAATCCGGGCAGGGTTCACTCACATAGATGCAATTGTTAGATTTTGCCTTCCCGATATATGAAGGATCCAACACGACATCGTCTGCCCTTCGTGGTGAAACTCAGTGCGTTGGACAAACAGGACCCGCAACAATTGAGACTCGGCAAGAAATGAATGCATGGCACGATTATGCGCGGAAACTCTACAGGAGCAGGATACGACCTGTCTATAATCACCTATGCTATGGTTGGCCATCACGTACGCGCTTGTACAGTCCCACAATGATGTCGTTCGCCGTCAGGGTAACAATGCTGCAGTAAGCCAGATTTAAATCATGTACTTGATAAACATCATAGCACGGTTGAACTCACGTATGCGGTACTATTCGGAGAAAGTGTGCCGTCGAACCTGTAATAAAACCGTTACCGCCAGGACCACACATGAAGCATGCGAGCACCATACCCTTATACCAGCCGAGGGGTCCCTCGGCTTTCAGGGTCTTCCATAGGCAGTCCAGCGGGTTCTTGTAAAGCGCACCGATGTGCCGGCCGTCAGGCGTTTGTATGGTAGGTTGATTATACATGCGGGTGAGTACGGTATCGGTTGGTTGCATCATCGCAAGCTGTCGCGCCCGTTAGACGGTGGGCGCGGGTGCTAAGTGAGGACAAACAGCCATACCACACAGAGCCCGGACACTGAGCTGCTCGCGAGGAATGTCCAGAGGCTGTCTCCGCGAGTGATGCCGCGGGTGATTAGCTGGTTTTTCGTCCAGTTATACGAGGGTAATTGAACCTGAGGAACGCGGAGTGAGGTTGGCGAATGGCGTGCGTGGACAAGCTTTGACTTACGGAGGAGCCCATCGCGGTACGCAGGGCTGCGGCGTCGATGCCTCTTACGAGACCACGGAACTTCTCTACCTTCCATATGCTCTTGAGTGCGTCCCATGAGCTTTTGTAGTAATGCTGGGCGCCGACTGGGAGTACTGGGGAGTATGCCTACAATGCATGGTTAGTGCGGCACGGCACGGGTTGACGGTACGTGAGAACCTGACCTGCATGCGCGCCTTGATCAAGAAGAAGGGGTTTCCGATAGAAGCTGCGCAGTTAAGGTTTCAAGAATGGACTCAACGGAGAATGCCTGGACGCGAACGTACCACCAATGATACCGCTCGCCGCACCCGACATTAGCGAAGTGAGAGGAATTTGGTCCGTGGGCTTCGCGCCAATCAAACTGTTGACGTTTCTCCGTATTGGCTCGTAGAACCCTATACAAAGCAGGGCCACACTAAGGTCTCCGTTGGGTTATCTCGAACAAGGTGCCACACACCTAGACGTGACCCATTCATGAGAATCTAGATGGAATGAGGACCATATTCTCCGTGCGGGAGGACGCTGCCAAACTTACCTGATATATGTACTACGACGTGTAAGACCCAGCTGTTTCAAACGCGACGAAAGTGTACTCACTGCAGGACCAAGCCCTCTCTGCACGCCACGAATACCCTCATTCCTCCATGTCTTCGCGATGACGTCCAAGGCGTTCTTGTACACCTTTGCGGCGCCCTTCTTGGCGAGCTCGCCTTGGAGCTGCATACGTGTCTTCGCGACCTCCGCAGGGTTGGAGACCGTCACCTAGGGCCCAAAGAGACGCGTCAGGGAGTGGGCTGGTTCGGTGAGGGGGAAGACATACGGCAACGCAGGCAGCCGTCCCGCCACAGACAAAGCCCTCCGCGCCGGAGAGCGGCTTACTTCCAGGCGCAGGTGCACTCATGGCGTGGCAGTGGAGAGATGGAGGGGGAAGAGGGAGGACGTCTGGGGAGTGGGTTGACAAGCATGATTTGAAGCGATATGTACCTGCATGGCGTCTCTAATTCGGAAAACTCGCAGACAACCCCGATCGAGTCGGGCGCGCGCGAGAGCCTATAGTAATCCAGTCCTTGGAGTGGTTCGGGTTCACTCCGTTGCTTACACTCCCTACATAGTTGGCCCACGGTAACGTACATTCATACGGTTCACATTCATGCTCATTGTTCGATTCGTGGTCTCCGAATTATTTGGCACGCGCCATCGGCCCGCCAACTCCTTACGTCATGGAGGTCTTGCAAGCGAGCTTCCTATTTTGGGACCCAGGCGGTCGGGCGTCTGCGCCGTGACCGAGTTGGCTGCTGGTGCCAGTACTGGTGGACTTTGTCTCCTCCTGCCAACGCTATCCCGAGGGCCATGCCATACGGCAGGCATGTAGTCGCCCTGCTTGCCGTCGCTGGCCTTGTCACCCCCGCATTCAAGCGCGTGATCCTCTCACCCATTGCTCTCGTGCTCCTGTTCCCATTCTTCCTCCTCTTCCTCATCCTCGGCTTCCTCGCTTTCAATCTTGTCTTTGGCTATGTACTGGACTCTATCCGACCTGCTCCACACAATCCTCTTGTGACTGCCGCAAGGCCTCTGGCGTTCTCTACTCCGGCAGCGTGGCAGGCGGTCTTGACTCGCTCACAATGGTCCCACAAGGCTCCCCAAACGTTACCACCTCTATACCCCGACGCCCCGGTGGTCTCTGCAGCTATCAACGATATCCTAATAATGATTGTTCGGGATTTTGTTTTGGTATGGTACAAGGACATTTCGACCTCCCCTTCGTTCCCTGCTGCCGTCTCCTCCACCCTCCACAGTTCCATGGACCGTCTTCTTGCGCGAGCCATGACCCTTGACCTTTCCGCCCTCGTGGTCAAACGTATCCTTCCCAAGGTCACTGCACACATCGAACAATTCCGCCAATCCGAGGTCGCACTTCGCGGAGCTGGGCTGGAGCGCAAGTTGACGCAGTCGGAGGAGCTGGATCTCTTGCTCGCCAGTCGGTACGCGGCACGAGGGGAGGGAAAGCTGCATTCAGCGGTGGAGAATCTGTCCTCCACCTTCACGAAGCAGTCAGAGGAGAGCCATTTACGGGAGCTGGTCAACAGAGCACTACCTTTGATCCTCCCGGAGAAGGAGGCCAACAGTCCAGTCGTCAAAATCGTCGTTCGGGAGATAGTCGCTTGCACTGTTCTGTACCCTGTCATGGAAATGTTATCAGACCCCGACTTTTGGAATCGTATGATTGACCAAGTTGTGAGTTGCCGCGACGTGTGCTTCTGTATCCTCCGTCTGACTGGATTCAGGCAGGAGCGGCGATCCGTCAACAGTACGTCATTCCGAGTGCTGTTTGAACGTGTGCTCAGGGTTCCCCATTTTCCGCGCAGACGGTTGATTTCGAAAGTTCGGAACATTTTGGAAGCGCAGCTGCCGCGACCGCAAGTTCCTCTGTCTGAAGCACCTCAGTCGACGACAGAGAAGATTACGATTCGCACCGACCCCAAGCACTTTGAGTCTTTTCTTCGGAGTATTAGCCGTACTTCGTCCCTCTTGGATGCCAGGAGGTTGCGAAATGACATCATGGGAGAGATCAGACGGACACGAACCTTGCTGGGTAGGCATTTAACTCGCACCGCTGAAAGAGAATAGCATTTGACACCTCTTGCAGCCAACAATGCCAACTCTGACTGGATCAACGGAGAGAAAACAGAGGACATTGTCGCGTTCCTTGACCGGCTGTACACGGCCAAGCGGAAAGTCGAGAAGCGCATTGCAGCATTGGGCGGCGAGGCAGACTCAGTCAGTCCTCGATCTCCCTCACCCCGTATATACTGATTTCTGAGTCCCGACAGCGTCAGACCATATACCAAGAGGCGGCGAACACACCCAGTCTTACCCTGAGGGACACTCTGACCAATCCGAGTTCGCTTTCGTACCTCATGGAGTTCATGGACCGACGACATCGTTCATTGCTCGTGCAGTTCTGGCTCACCGTGGAGAGCTTCAAAAACCCTCTCGAATCCGTCGACACCGACGGGTCGGAAGACGAAGACGAGCCCCTGCTCGACCCCGGGCAGTCTGCGACGCTCAAAGAAGACATCTCGCTCATCAACGAGCTGTACTTCTCTAGCCCGGCCCCGGACCCGGTGCTCAGCGCGGTGGCGAAGAAGCACGTCGACACGATCCGCTCGTTCGGGCAGGACGCGGCGACGTCGACCCCCGCGTCAGAGCGGCGGGTCCGCCGCAGCGTCATGCTCGCGCAGCGCCAGGTCGAGCGCGAGATGGAACAGGACTTCGACGACTTCCAGCGCTCTGAGCTCTGGTTCCGCGTTGTCGCCGACATCGAGGCGAACGGCCGTCGCGCGGCGCCTGCGAACGACTCCCCGCTGAGGAGCCGCTCGCCGTTTGCGACACGCAGGGACCGGGACATCGAGGGTCTGCCTACTTCCACTTCCAGGCATGCGGGCCAGCCTCCGTTGGCTCGCTCGGAGTCGTCGCCCGTCGTTGGTGTGTCTGCACGCCAGGCACAGTCGGTCCCCTCGCCGCTTCCCATACAGTCATCGTCGCGGCCTCCCATGTCTAACCTCCAAGTGCTCATGTCGCCCGTAGATGAACATGACGGCTCGGCGGCCGCGTCCCGTGCACCGCTCTTCAACGACCCAGAGGACGCGGAGCAGCAGGCACAGTCCCAAAGGATGGAGGCCATCCAGGCCGCACTGACGGACATTATCGCGCTCGACAAACAACACGAGCAGGCACACGCTGGTGCGTCTTCGGACAGCCTGAGCATGCAGGGCTCGACCACGTCGAGCAGCACACGGCTTGGCCGCGAGAAGCGTCGGATGGTCTTCGACGATGACATCGAGGAAGAGGACGACGATGACGCAGAGGGCGAAGGCGAAGTCGAAGGCAGCATGGTGCGCGAAGACGACGCCGAGGAACAAGACAAAGCGCACGGCTCTTTCCAACTCGCCGGCCCGGGAGATCTGCAGCTCGCGCAGGAGATCGAACGGCTGGCGGGGAAGGTCGCGAAGTTGCAGACGCAGGACGCGATGCTGGATACACTGATCAAGAAGGCGGAGTTGACGGGGGACGCGCAGGAGCTGCGTCTCTTGCGGCGCTCGAAGGCGCAACTGACGCGCGAGCTTCGTGAGCTGCGTTTTCAGCGGACGCAGTACGAGCAGCAGGAGAGCGCGAACCGCCTCCTGAGCGACCGCACGCGCGTCGCGATTGTGGACTCGGCGGTCGGGGAGGAGGAGGGGCGACAGGTCGTGAGGTACCTCGTCGAGGTGCAGCAGCTGGCGCAGGACGGGAGCTTCGCGTCTGGATGGGTCGTCGCGCGGAGGTATAACGAGTTCTTCAACATGCATAATAAGTTGAGGGATAAGTACCTGCTCGTGAGGAATCTGGACTTTCCGGGGAAGAGGCTGGTCACGGCGCTCTCGGGGAGCTTTGTGGATAGTAGGAGGATTGCACTTGAGAAGTACTTGCAGGTGCGTTCATCCCCTTTGTTCTTAGCCACAGCGCTGACTCCCTGCTAGAGCTTGATCGGTATCCCTGCCGTCTGCGAGAGCGAGGAGCTCAGGGCGTTCTTGTCGCGAGACTCGCCGTTCATCGCAGCGGAGCCTCCACCACCCGCAAGGGCAGTTTCAACAACGGCTTCCGGGTCCGCGTTCCCGGGTCATGGCCTTGTCAAGACCATGTACCAGTCCGTCGCGGAGAGCATTGACGACATGTTCTTCGGGCCATCCATGCTCGACGTCATCATCCAACGACTTACTACTCAAGCCGCGGAGTTCGTTGGTATCACAGGCACTGCGATCCGGGACGAGGACCTAGTCGCACAGGCCTTGAAGGCATCTGGCAAGTCGACATACGAGGACGCTCTGATGCACCTGTCGGGCGATTTGAAGCCGTTGGAGGGCGAGACGAGCACGTCGACCTTCTCGTCCCCGATTTGCGACTTCATCCTGGCCGTGTTCGAGCTGGATAAGAAGAACAACTGGCTGAGGAGGCAGGCCATCGTGATCATTTTGCAGCAGGTGCTTGGGGATACGATCGAACGGTGGGCGATGATCGTAGTTCGCGTGATCCTCAACACAGTACTCTGACAGTGTTGAACAGGAAATTGCGGGAGACGGTCAAGTCTTTCTTGGACGAACCGCATCTCATGACTTACATCAACATCTTCAAGGATGGTCTGTGGCCTGGGGGCAACCTCAAACCTCCTAGCGTGCCGCGGACTGTCGAGGAGAAGCTGCACACGAGGGATGAGGCGAACCGCAAGCTATCCGCTCTGATGCCAGGTGCGTCATTTGAGGATCTGGTATCGTTGTTGTCTTGAATGCTCAGACGATGTGCAGACCTTGCTGCAAACATGATCGGGCGGTCCAACGCACGTCGTGGGGCTCGCCGTATATTCGCTGTCCTGCAAAACCGCCGCCTGAACCAACACCTGGTGTATACGGTCGTGGACGAGGTGGGTGATCGATATACTCCTTCGCTTTTGGAATACTGAACGCGTCTTTGCAGGTATTTGCTGCGTTGTTTTCTGAATAGGCCTTGCTAAGTTACGTTAACCCTGGACTGTTGTTGTATGCTACATCACGTATATGAACCATATGACGCCGCTTTCTCTCACGAGCTTGTGTGGAACTCGTAATGCGTTCGCGGTCTCTGGATCAAGACTCCGGTTTAAGTTGTCGATACGGGCGCTTAGTATCGCATTGATCGATACGTTCACTGACGGCTGTCGTTCGATGTTGCAAATTATTGACCGTGACCGTGTGCATGTCTGCACCTCTTGAACCTCTGTCCCCATGTGTCGCCCCCTTCTCACCCGTCTTTTCGCCATAAGGACTGCAAAATGTCAGTGAAAAGCGGCGACATATCCTCACGCTCTCCTGCAGCTATGGCAGACGATGTAGAGCTACCCACCTCGGCGACTTCCGAGTCGCAAGGCCCTCCTCCTCGGGTGGCGCGAGCATTGGACCGCAGAGCCTTAATAGTGTTACTGGTGCAGCATTTATCGAAGTGCGTTTTCCCATTGCTAAGTAATCCCTGCAGGTCCCCCCATTCAACTATTTTGTCGCAGCTCTTGGGGTCTTCGTACGGCCGAATTTGCAGTGTACCTGTTCCTCGTCACATTATTCCCCAATACACTACTCCCAGCATCCATATACGGCTTCGTGACCACCGGGATCGCCATATTCCTTTCAGGATGGGCGGGCCATCTGGTTGACACCCACCACAACCTAGACATCGTGCGCGCCAGCATCGTGTTCATCAAGTGTACTGCTTGCGTACAGTATGGGGCAAGCCTTGTCCTCCTTTACCGCCTCGGAGATGCGATAAATATGATGACGCGCCCATGGTCTACTCCGCTAACTTCCGGGCTGTTTTCTCTCATCGTACTGGGAGGTTGCATCCACACTCTGGCAGGCACTACCACCTCTGTTGCCGTGGAGAGGGAATGGGTTACGACGATCGCGGGGACATCCTCGGCACATCTTACCACCCTCAACACCTATATGCGGCGAATCGACCTGTTCTGCAAACTAGCTGCACCTCTCTTCGTTTCCCTCCTCACTACTGTAGCCTCATATCGGTTTGCGGCGATCTTCTTGTGCGGGGTAGAAGCCGCATGTCTAACTTTCGAATTGATTTGTGCGTTCCCGTTGAAAGTCAATGGTCTCATCAGCGGCTAATCCATGTTGCTCATAGGGATCACCATCTCCTACAGAGGTTTCCCCGCATTACTGGAAGCGCAGAACGAAAGAGAAGCAGCTCGGCGGGAACGTTCGCGAGCGCCGCCCCGTACACCGACACCAGATCGCCATTCCCGCCCCTTCCCGTCCATGGTCTGGCGCGAGTCCCTCATCCGAGTCAAGGAAGGCTTTCTCGACTGGCGGGAGTTCTCGCAATACCCTGTCTTCCTGTCCTCGCTCGCCATATCTTGGCTGTACCTTACGGTGCTTAGCTTCGACGGAACGATGCTCAGCTACTTCAAGGCGCATGCATATAGTGACCCTTTCCTCGCGGGAATGCGCTCGCTGAACGTCGTGGCGGGTCTTGCTGGTACTCTGGCGATGCCCCTCCTAGAGAAACGGTTGGGTCTCGTGCGAGCTGGCAACTGGAGCATTTGGTGAGTCCTTCATACGTCTTTTCTAAGCTCACTGTTGACGTGTTCGCAGGTCTGAAGCCTTGTCATTGCTTCCCGTTGTTATTGCCCTGTATGTGGGAGCACCGTCGGATGGTAGCAGGGCGCCGGCCTGGAATGCAGCCCTACTGTTTGGAGGTCAGTCGTAGATGCCATCAACTCTCCATAGACTTACAAGTACTCTTTTTAGGAATGATGTTCTCGAGGATAGGCCTCTGGGCATTCGACTTGTGCCAATTGAAGGAATTGCAGCTGGCACTAGCTGACCATCCACGAAGGAACTCACTGTACGTATGCCATCCTGTAATATACATGACTTTGGTCTTACAAAGCGTCCGTTATCAGAACCGCCCTTCAAAACTCTTTACAGAATGTGGCTGGGATGCTGAAGGTATGCATCGCGGCACCCGTCACACCCCTTGCATGGTCCACTGCTAATCATCATCTCTCCTCAAGTACATCCTGACCATGGTACTTAGCGAGCCTTCTCAGTTCAAGTGGGCTGCGCTCGCGTCCTATATTAGCATCATTGCCGGAGGGATGACCTACCTTGCATACGTCAAGAAAGAACGCGGGCATGTCTGGCACCACCCTACCGGAGATATGTTCCCTCTCATCAGGAGAAAAACTACGTGAAGTATATGGCCAGGATACCTTTTCGAATCAACGTGTAATATGTAGCGAACGTGGGGGCATGCTTCGTCTTAAACAGATCCTACCGGTTTGTGTTATGGATTTTCGTTGTGCAGATTTTGTGGACCTGAAAGGAAAAGGGCTTATAGCTCAGTGGTAGAGCATACGATTGCAGATCGTGTGGTCCCGTGTTCGAACCACGGTGGGCCCTCTTTTTCGCGTGTTCTCCCGATATGTATGAGTTCATGTGCGAAGGTCCGATGCCGATGTCAGCGCGAATCTCTAGCGCCCACGCGGCATCCTTTGCGTCGACCACTACTATGCGCCGCGCCGCCGTCCACTCTCTACGCACCTCTGCCCATCGTCGACCGCCATGCCATAGGTTACTACATACCGTCAAGCCAAATGCAGCGAGCTCAGATCCGCCAGTGCAAATCACCACCCTTTCTAATGGCATTCGAGTGGCGACGGAGACTACGCCGGGTCACTTCTCGTCCGTTGGACTGTATGTCGACGCAGGGTCTCGATATGAGAATCATTCGACGTCTGGAGTTAGCCATTTCCTGGACAGGATGGCTTTCAAGGTACGCATATATAACACGCTCTGGAATTCGCTCCCCTCAACGTATGTCGACCCTCTCCAGACGACCAAGTCGCGCACGGAGGAAGAGATGGCGACCGACATCGACGCGCTTGGCGGTCAAATTCTCTGCTCTTCAGCAAGGGAGTCTGTTATGTACCAGTCCTCTCACTTCCACAAAGGCACCCCGCTCGCCATGTCACTCATTGCGGACACCGTCCTCGACCCTGCGTTCCTCCCTGAAGAGATCGCTGCGCAGCGAGAAGCGGCGCGTTATGAGTTGCGGGAGGTTAGCTCGAAACCCGAGATGATTCTTCCCGAGGTCCTCCACCACGTCGCGTACGGCGCACAGTCGCTTGGGAACCCCCTCTTATGCCCCGAGGATCGAATAGACCACATCGACGCTCCTATGATGCGCAAGGTCATGGAGACATGGTACCGTCCCGAGAGGATGGTCATAGCTGGCGCTGGCATGCCGCACGACGCCCTCGTCGAGCTTGCGGACAAGCACTTCGCTCACCTCAAGGGCGCGGAAGCGGCTAAGCCTCGCAGTGAGGCGCGTCCCTCGCAGCAAGTCCCTACCAACCTCCTTCATTCGTCAGGACAGGCCTCGCCTTCTTTCCTAAAGTCGTTAACACGCTCGGCGTCATCATACCTGTACAACCCGGAGAAGGATTCAACTTCGCCGCCATCGGGTCCGTCCACATACACTGGCGGACACAGGTTCATCTTCGATCCCAACACGGAGTTCAACCATGTGTACCTCGCGTTCGAGGGCGTCGGCATCCACGATGACGACGTCTATGCAGTAGCGACCATGCAGGTCTTGCTGGGCGGCGGCGGCAGCTTCTCAGCAGGTACGTTATTCCGTCCCTCTTATCCTGCCCCCCAGAGTGAACTGACGCCTTGACCTTATTAGGCGGCCCCGGAAAGGGCATGTACTCCCGGCTGTACACCCACATCCTGAACCACTTCCCGCAAATCGACCACTGCGCGTCGTTCCACCACATTTACACCGACTCCTCCCTGTTCGGTCTGTTCGCGTCTTTCATCCCCGCCAGCGGCCGCCAAGCGAACACCCCAGCGCACATTCTCCCTCACCTCGTCCACCAGCTGAGCCTGCTACTTTACTCCAATATTTCGGAACAAGAGTTGAGCCGTGCCAAGAACCAGCTCAAGTCCAGTCTCATGATGGCCCTTGAGAGCCGCGCAGTTGAGGTTGAGGATCTTGGTCGCCAGGTCTGTCTTTCCCCTATGCCCATTCGTGACAATTCCTAACGTGACTGTGCTAGGTCTTGGTGCATGGTCGCAAGATCCCCGTATCCGAGATGTGCGAAAAGATCGACGCTGTCGACCACGCGACGATCCGCCGCGTCGCGGCCCGCCTCTTTGGGCCTCGCAGCCCAGCAAAGGCGAGCGTCGTGGTCATGGGCCGAGAGGACATTGGAGACTACCGGGGAGTGCTGCGCAAGTATGGCCTCGCTGAAGCATGAGAGATAGGACTTGCTATCGCGCTCCCGGAAGCCTTTTCCATACACATACTGTAATGCTACACATCCTCGCATAATTGCACTTCGACTACTCATGTTAGATAGACATACATTGCCCGTTCGGGGTGACTTCGCCTCTTGCTTCGTGACCGAGGTTTCTACTGTTGCAATGTCCGTGGAAAGATACTACAGCAGGCATCTTAGGTAACGAAGGCGACGTATCGCCCACTTCGCACCCATCAAGACCTACAGTTATTACGGTTTATGGTAGTCTCCTCGGAATGGATCAGAAATTGGAGGAGAATTCTGGTGGAGGGAAATCAAAAAGCTGAACCCTGCCCGGATTGAACGGACGACCTTGAGGATTTCCCAAGCTGGAATCTCACGCGCTACCACTGTGCCAAGGGTTCATGTTTTTGAGGGGCTCTGCATCTTACATAACACGCGTCTAGACACTAACGCCCTGAGCCGGCGTGCTTACTTGCCTGAGAAATATTCAAGGACTTTACTTGAGCACGGTCATGGCGGAAAAGCAGTGAAAGATGAATATCATACATCGTTGTAGGTGGCAGTATAATACATGGATTGAATTCCTTCCTAGATGTACATAATCATACAACAACCGTCACGGTCTCCCTCCGACTTGGAGAGACGAACAACAACGTTACGTACATGGTGGCATGTCATCATAGATGAACAAATAGGATAGGCACCAGCAGGCCAGAGCGAAAGGGGCGACGACTATAGGGCGTGGCGGAAGAAAGAGCTGCTGGGCCATTAAAATAGGATAAATATGCAAAAGTAGCGTATACTGCCAGACAACCAGAGACGTGTTCTGCGTCAGGGATCAGGTCAGATCTGGGGACGTAGTTGAGGGGACGTGCGAACGAGATGCACAGCCTCAAGCCCACAATGTGAGCTTCGTGAAGTCCACGCCGCCGTACGCGTTGTGGTGTGCCACAAACAATGCGCCAAGGCACGTGGCTGCACAGTCCGAGCACATATCAGCACACGCACACTCGGGGATGAAGGCAGGACAGCAACATCACACTCACCATACTGCACGCCAGACTCCTTGCACGGGCTCGCGGTGAGGCCCGCGCCCTGGAGCGCGTTCATGACCTGCCCGTACGTCCCGCGGAAGAGCGAGCCGGGCAACCCACACTCTTCGACCTCCTCCGAATAGATGCTCCCGATCGACGCGTACGACTCGCGTGGGGTAGCGGCCACAACCGCATCCTCGTCGGAGGGCGTAAACTCGGGCGTCGATGCGGTGTGCATACCCGCGGCCATGACGGCCTTGGCGATGCGGTACTTGAGGCGCGCGAGGCGGTTCTGCGAGAGCTTGTGCGCGGGCGGCGCGAGCTGCGACGCGAACCGGATCAGCAGGCCCTTGCCCTCCGGCTCCCCGCCCGGTTCCGCCCCGTACGTAGATCCGTATGCAGAGTCGACACGGCCGCGAGTGTCGATTTCGGCCTCGAGCACGATGCGCGGCTCCGTCGCGAGGATGGGCGAGATGGGAGAGAACGGGGGAGTGGGGACGGGCGCGAGCTTTGGGTCGCGCTTGTGCTGCGCCTTGCCCTTTGCCATGCTCGGGCCCGCGAGGGTCTCAGAGGAGGCGGTTGCGAATGTCCAGTCGGACTCGAAGGAGAGCCTGCTGGAGGCGCGGTTGCGGTGCACCGAGGGGTGGAAGTTCAGGATCGGGCGGGTGGACGAGGTGTAGGTGTCGAGCGAGGGCCGGGAGGAAGTAGTGGCCGAGCTCTCGAACGAGGGGCGCGTCTCGAGCGAGGGCTTGTAGATGCTCGCAGTGGGGGTCACCGACCCAGAGCGGGGACGCGGGGTGCGCTTGGCCTTGCGTTCGCGGGAGCGGAAGGTGATGTTCGCGAACTCGACGAGGTAGGGGATGCCGAAGGAGTTGAAGCGGATCTCGGGGGCCATGTTTGGTGATGTGGTATCTGCGAGGCTATGAAGGGGTATACGACCAATGCCGGATTGGAGACAAGCAAAAGCGAAGAGCGAAGACTGGGTGATAGATGGGGCCGGTGGGTAGCGCAGTGGATGGACAAGTGTCGAGCATCTGCGAGATAGCTGCACCCGATTTTTATCTGGGGACACAGTCCACCTTGAGGAGGACACGTTCGTACCGGCTAGATGCGCAGAGGTTCGAAGACGTCGAAGGGAGGAATGAGGACTCCCACCAGATTTCATTTCCAATCAGATAGTCGGTGGACGCGCCCAGCGACGCACAGGGTCACGGTCTTCCGGTCCAGAGACCATTGGCGATACCCAGCCCTGAAACAGATACTTCATGACATAGCTTCCCTCTGAAAGGCCAGATACTTTGACGCCTTCAGCTGAGGACCCGCTGTAGTTCCGGCACCGGTAGAAGTAGACCTAGACTGGCATAAATAACAAAGGAGACAAAGATCGAACTGAATAGCAGCAGATACTCACTTACTAAACTTGATAAGCAAACACAATGTCAGATGAGTGTTCAGGACACGAGGTTAGCAGACAATTACTCGGCTATTAAAGCACGAGGAATCCTGCACCCGAGCGCGGTGTCAGCGGATTACAGTCCCACTAGACTCGCCTCAGCTACTCGGTAAGACGAAACACCATCAATAGCGTACCCTCTTCCCGGTTTCCATGATCAATACTTATTCCTGTGGTACAATGGCGGTGGCGGTAAGAGAAAGAGGTAGCACTGCAACGAGCTGGGGCGCTTGGCAAGATCGTTATTGGCGCTCCATCGGGGAGTCAGCCGTTCGAATGACCGGCTTCTTCACTGTCTGAGGCATCTCCAACAGTACAGGGGAGCGGAGAGTGGCGATAGAATGCCCACCTGGCCACCCTTCTTTACCGCGCATGTGACATGCCCAGGGCCCAACCAAGCCCGCATGTTTAATCTCGCTAAGTGCGTCCGTCACGGGTTCCATAGTGTTAACCGCACATTAGAACATACCATAACGCTACGAAGCAGTAAAAGTACAGTACAGTTCGCGAACGAGCCCGTTCCAAGCCTTCCGGTATCCGACATAAACATACGTTCTTTCTAAAGTCCGCCATGTGAAGCCTGTGCAAAGCGCAAAAGAAGCTTCCCGGGGAAGTAGTACACGTAGGAAGGATCGGAGTGCTGGTGAAGACATCGGGATGGATATCCGACATGCTCACCCCATACCCCCCGCGCCTGGCAGGGTGCAGATCATGAACGAAGTGGTGAGGGTGGAGCGCAGGCAGACTGCCAGTGACAGCCCGGCTACGCCTTCTTTCCCGGCTCGGAATCTCGCCTTCGATGGCCGGGCGTTCCGAGTTGCTTGATCTGCTCGAGCAACGAAGGTCTCCTGTCCTTTCGCACGGGCGGGAGAAGCACCTATGGGGGACTCAGTCGCATCGATCGGGCCTGTTTGGCTGGAGGGTTGACTCACCTTTCTCTCCTCTCCTGTAGCCATCGGACGGCGTGGCGTCGCTACCTCCATTGCAACCGGATACCCAGAACCCGGCGGGCTCGTAGGGAAAGGAAGGCTTGACCGCCGTGTATGGGAGTAGTGCACAGGCCATGGGGTAGATGTGCTCGGACGTTGAGTAGATGTGCTTGGGGCATGTGTATGCGTACTTGGGGCGCGAGTGCTCGGCGGTGGAAGATGTGAAGAGCGCTGAATTGATGCGGTGTTGCGCGAAGGTGGCCCCAAAGAAGTTACATCCGACGATGTGGTCGAACGGTTGGTGGACGATGATTTAGTGGACGACCTAGCTGGAGATGGCGGAGCGGGACCAAAATGGGCATGATGCGCCCTGAGAGTGTCTTGCGCCTGGATCCAGAGCGCGGTACGCTCGAGAGTATGGTAGTCGTCGCGCGGCATAGAAGGAATTGGCAGTGGGTAGGCGGGATTGAGAGAAACGGTGAGTGGACCAGACGGTTCTGTCGTGCGGTGTGTGGCCCGTGGGTTGTGGTACCCGCGGCGTGCTGGAGCTGGAGGGTGTGAGAAGCACTGCAGCCAAGGGCTTATATCCCGGGCCACAGCATCCAGATAGCTACCTAAGTTTCGATAGCATCGGGGCAGCGCAAGGAATGGGGTAACTTCGCAGGCGCTCCGGCCGGGGCCAGTTGCAGCCATACATATATCCCCGGAGAGGCCATAATTGTGTTCGGAACGGGGCGACGGTTGTTTTGGGGCGAGAGCTGGCTGTTTTTGGTGCTACGAATTCCTTGCGGCGCTCGGTGTCAGTACATACCTCGGGGATCGACCAGAACGGCAGCCTCAATTGGAGTTCCCGACTACGGTACCGCAACATACAGACCGCCATGCGATGACCGGGCGAGCTTGGTTACCCAGTCTAGAGAGTCAGACTTAGTGCATCGCGGAGGAAATGAAACGGAGGTCTGGCTTTCAAGCCGAGAGGGCTCAGCTCAGTTGCAACGGCACGCCCTCCCGTCCTGTGGCTGTGCACTCTTTCACATGGCTCCTACAGGCTTCAGCGCTTCAGCCTTCGCTCGCGTCCCTTGACGTTAACGTTGACCTCGACAGCCACCTCGACCCAAACACTCCCTTTACGCGGCTCGGGAGTAAATTACAGCAGTCTTGGCCATCCAGTTTTGTGAGTGCCTGGGATCTCGATTGTGTAAAGCTGGCCCAGCATCACGTGGGATATCCTGATCGATATGTTTCGAATCTAGACGGTCTACGATAGGTCTGCGAGCACGAAAGCGGCCCGGAATGACTCGTTATCAACCTGGTCCCACTGTCAGTGTGGGATGGGCCATAGCCGATATCCTCACTCACAAAGACTGTCGTCTTTGAGCCACCGCCACCCCAATCCATCTCACTGCCAAATCATCCGAAGATGTCGTCCGAATCACCTCAGACACATGTCGTTGTTCTCGGCGCCGGAGTCATCGGCTTGACAGTGGCCCATGTCTTATCCGAGAATGTGCGGTACAAGATCAAGGTTGTCGCAAGGGACACACACCAGGACCTCGATTCGCAGGCTTTCTCGTCTCCCTGGGCGGTGAGTCTCTCGATCTTTCTGTCGCAACGTCATGTCTCGTCCATTCAATCAAGGTTGGCATTGGCGTCCGATCTTTCTGACCTCTGGCAACTTCCCTCACAACGGACTTGTGGTATTAATGATCTTCATGCATACAGGGCGCAAACTGGTCGCCGATAAGCAAGCTGAGCGAGCGTACTCATAGATGGGAGAAGGCCACCTTGTAAGTTGAAGACCGATTCAATTCATCCCGCATACATCAACTCAATAGCTCAAAAGTAATAAATTCTGGGACATGATACCTTCGGGCTTGGTTCTCGTGAGTCATGTCAAGCATTGAAAGGATTGACGGTGGCTGAGCGTGCATTCCTCGTGACACAGGCTTCCCCTTCTAAAATTTTTTATGAAGAGGAAATAGACTTCGACGGCTTATGGTATAAGGACCTCGTTCGCGACGTAAGTCATCATCGGTGCTTCTATGGACCCTTCCTCACAACCCTCTAGTTCCGGGTGCTTGACTCGAGCGAGGTACCGGCGAGCCAAAAACGCGGTGTTGGTTTCCAGACAGTGTCCGTCTGCCCCGATCATTACCTCCCATGGCTCGCGAAAGAACTGCAGTCACGGGGAGTAGAGTTTGTCCGGCGAAAGGTCGCCTCGATCGGAGAAGCGGCCGCGCTCGCAGGCCCGAACGGCGTGCTCGTCAACGCGACCGGCCTAGGTGCGTCCCTTCCTCACTTTCCGCGGATATCGCATTCACGCTGATACGAGACGCGGTATGCTAATAGGTGCGAGGTCGTTGATCGGGCTCGAGGACAAGGACGTGTACCCCATCCGCGGACAGACCGTTGTGATCGACAATCCCAAAGTTCGCGAATTCATGATGGGGGAGTTTGCCGGCGGTGAAGCATTACCTCTATCGCCAGTCGCCGTATCCCACTTAACTAGTTCCATCTCTATTGTAGATCTTCCAGCAGATGGAAGCGTCACTTACATCATCCCCCGCCCTTGGCCGAATGCCAGCGGCTTCACGACCATCCTCGGGGGCAAGTACCAGGAGGGAAACTGGGACACGTCGTTCAGCGCTGCGGACGCTCGAGGGATCATTGATCGTTGCGCAGCGCTCGCTCCTGCTATCAAGGACAAGGACACCAAGGTTCTCAAGCATAACGTTGGCTTGCGTCCTGCACGGAGGGGAGGACCCCGTGTAGAAGCGGAATGGCTTGACGTCCCGTGCGATACCGAGTGGATCACTGCGGAGGAAAGTGCTGCCTCCGCCACCGGGAAGGTCTTGGTAGTCCATGCTTACGGGTTTGGGTGTGTAGCGACCTCCTGTATGGCGATGCATGTGGCGCTGACTGCTTTTTTGAAAGCTCGGCCGGTTACCAAATGTCATGGGGAGCAGCGGAGGAAGTCGGATCGTTGGTCAACTCGGGCTTGAATTCGAAGCCGAGCAACGAGTAGGTATGCATGGAGAGGAAGCTCGATGCGACCCAGATCACATTATCTAATCTACCTGTATCTCGGATGCAAATAACCCGAGAAATACGAACAGAGGTAAGAGGCTTCCCATTCCACATCATGATAACAACCGCTAACGAGGGGTAACGGGCCTTCGTTATTCATTTCAAGTCCACATATCACCCTACCATATCGACTATGTGATTTACCTTCCAGACCACCGTCGCCAACTAGGAGCACGGTGATACATGGTTGCGTTGCACACCACAATGTTCGCGATACCGCAATATAGATATAGCGTCGCGCACCATAGCTGCGGGGTGCGTCCCATCTTCACTCCGCCCTCACCCCCACAGCTAGGATGTCCGGCCACCCACATGTACTTCTACTTGCACTTCTCGCCACAGCCTCGGCCACTCATCTCAGCAACCGCACCATCGACGACGAGCATGGAGATAGCGTTACGGGAGCCATCCCTGAGTACTCAGGCCACTGGGTGCAGGGAAACGAGTGTGGCGGGTGCGCCATCAGGCTTAACACAGTGAACTTATTCCACCAAACCTGGCACGGGACTGCAACATCGTCCGGCGATGACCCCGCACCCCAAATCACACTACGATTCACAGGCGTCGCCATCTACGTCTACAATGTGCTCGCGAACAGTGTTCCCTCTGCGAATTTCGAGACGAGCACGGATTTGAAGTTCACGCTCGACGGCGCACCGGACGGCACGTTCGTTCACAAGGCAACGGACAGCACGCAGTTTCTGTTCAATCGGCTTGTCTATTACCGCACCAGCCTGGCTAATGGCGAGCATGTGTTGGTGATTCAGCCGAGTACCTCTCCCGAGTCTCTTTGCATGTTCGACTATGCCACATACACGTTTTTCGACGAGTCCACACTGTCCTCATCCAGTGCGCTTTCCTTCTCGCCATCAACCTCGATTTCGGCATCGATCTCGGTTACCTTTTCCCCACCTTCAACGTCTTCGTCGGTCTCCTCTTCTATATCAGGGTCTAGCGCGGCATCTTCATCGAAATCTTTGGATCCATGCTCAACTCCCTGCCTAACTTCGCAGGTCAATTCACAGACAGACGTGAGTTTAAGCATTGTCAGGTGTTGGTCGGACGTTCAATCTCATTCGCAGCTTTCAACTCCTATGCCATCTCACCTCCAATCCGCAAAACAAAACACTGCTCCCTTGAGAGCTATCCTCGGCGGATCGATCGGCGGGGCTGCGACATTCCTCGTGCTTGTGATCGCGCTGTGGACGTATATGCGAACGAAGCGTCGCACGGTGTGGAGCTGGCTTCCTCCTTACGACGGGACTGGTACAGAAAGGCGACATACCAGGAACCTTTCCTCCAGAGAAATCCGCGAGGACATCCTCCACATTACATCTGCGCGACCACGTCCTTCCGAGAACCCCTCCCACATATCCTCCCCTCGGATCTCTCTTCCTGCCACCGAAGACACCGAACCTGGAGCCGAAGTGATCCGGGACAGCCGTTTCACCCTTCCATCCCTCTTCTCCCACCGGACCCCCTCTTCCCAAGCCTATGCGCTCGCAGCTTCTGTGGATAGAGTCGGGCCAGAGGCCATGACTACGCCTCATACATCAACCGAAGTTGTCGTTGACGGCAAGCTTCAGTTCCCGGATGTCGCGCGCCCCACTGGGCACCCTGCCAGCATCCGACCCGACCCCATCAGACGGTCGACCAGCCCCACATCCATGGCGAGGTCGATGGAGACGACTTCAAACGAGGAAGTGCTCTCACAGCTTGCTTCGTTGCGAGCAGAGGTCGCGGGATTGAGGGCACAGCAGGAGGCGCAACGGAGACTCATGGACGCGCCTCCTCGATACGGAGACGGAATGTGATTTCGGGGATGTGGGCAGAGGTTCGTTTGCCGCTGGTGACACGGATCTGGAAGATCTTGCGCTGGGGCTAATCTGTGTACATGATAGTTTTCCCGGGGATTTCGCGACTATCGGACAATGTAGCTGTACAACTAGCATGTAGGACCAGCATGTTGTCCTGTTGTCATTCCATCAAAGGTTCTCGGGAGCATTGGACGGTGTCGCCGGTGCGTTTGACAACATGATATTAGCGGGCGTTGCTCGAGAACGTTGTGAGCGCATCTGCGGCTGTCAGTTGTGGTCACTACGCTTACTTCTCTGCTTCTACTTTATGTCAAGAACAGGTTACGACCAAAGCTGATCATCGTCCTCCTGATTTCCTGCGGGTGAAACTTTGGCGTCTTTAACTACGAGTACTCATTGCGACGAAGTATGGTGTTTTTAACTCTTAAAACGCATCGCGTATAAGTTTTCGTGATCCAATCAGCTTATCACTGCTTCAGAGAGCTGAAAGGTGGAACGTATGCATGCAATTGAAAACATGGCGATCATGCGAGATTCGACAGTAAACATAAGAATGCGTAGTAGTACATGAATGTGGGATAGCAATCAGACTTGAGAGCGAGAGATGTGCAAACACAGCTACCGTAACTGCGAACTCCGGGATGCTATCGCATACCGGGAGGGCCAAAGACCGGTGGTCGGGAGGTTAACCCACGAGATTGTGAGGAAGGTGTGGCCTTGATCTTACCGAGCCAACCCTTCTTTGCTACAGGTTTCCCTGTCTCAGAGTGAGATGCGGCCCGCGGGCTATTCGTCACATCCGAGATGGTGTGAGGAAGCGGAGCAGGGACGCTGCCTCCAGTGGTTGCCCGTCGAGGAGATGCGGAGCCAGCTCTACTTGTGGTATGCCGCACGGGAGTGAAGCCCGATCTCATGCTTTGCAGCGCTTTCCGGAGGCGAGGAGTAGTGGGCTGCGCATGAGCTGAGCCATCGGCAGTGGGCCCTGACGGCGCACTGTCGGCGGTAAACGTCTGAGGGGGAACTGTTCCACAATCGTCGAAGTCGTCAGGGGCACGCCTCTTCACGCCAATTAGCGTGGATGAATTGGGTGCTTCGGCCTTTGTCGTGGTGAGAACACGGTGACGTTCGGGTGTGCGTGCCTTGAACACTGGCATGTGCGAATGTCTTGACTCGGGGGTCTTTGGACGTGACGACGACGAAGGAACAGATATCATTCGTGATCGCGAATCGGGAGTCTTTGGCCTGTAGGTAGGCATCGGTGGAGGCGCCACGTTCTCTGGTGAGAAGCGCGATGCGGGGGCCGTCACAACGCGTTGGCGTGATGAGGGTGTTGGGCGTGAGGTGGAAGCCGACGACGGTCCCGAAATGATAGGTGCAGGGGCAAGGGTAAAGGTGGGAGAGGGTGAGAAGACAACTGGGGGCTTGGGAGGAAGAGCAGGAGGAGGTGAAGATGCCTTCCCCGCGGCCTCGGTCGCGGCGTTCAACTTGGTTTGCAGGGTCTGCACTTTGCGATTCAAGGAGTCGATCTTGTTGTTCAGCTTCTTCTTCTCCTTAAGCATACTAGAAACATAACGCTTAGCATGGATAACCACCCCTGTCAACATAACACATACTCGATAAATTTGTCGTCATTCTCTTCAATCTCCAGGCACTTCGCACGCAGAAGTTCCTCATACTCCGCGTTCTTCTCTTTGAGCTCAACGAGCTCGTCCTCGAACCTGGGCTGGGTGCGAAGTGCATTAAGTTCGCGCCTGAGAGAGGCAATGGTCTGTTCGTGCTGGATTGACTGCATCGCCAGGTTCGCCTCCTTGCTTTGGGCAAGTTTGTCGAGCGAGGTGCATTTCGCGCGGACCTCCGTAAGCTCTGCATCAAGAGAGGCGATACGACGCTCGCTATAAAGATATGAGACGCGAGTATCAACCGGGAACCAGTCGAACAACGCACCTCTCCGCGGCCTGGCTCTCCAAGAATCGCTCCAACGACTTCGCCCGCTGGACCTCGGCCTCTAAGTTCGTAGCCTGGTACTGAAGGCTGAGCTTCTCCTCTTCCACCTCGCGTAGCGAAGACTCCGCATGCTCCAACTGGGCGCGCAAGCCAGGCAACTCTGCCTCAGCTTCCGTGAGAGCAGCCTCAGCCTCGTCGCGCATAGCCATGATCTCGCGCATCTCAGCCGTGGTAGACTCGCGGATACGTACGTGCGCAGCCTTCTCCTCGTCGAGCTCCGAGCGGTACTCATCCGCTTCCTTAGTGAGCGCTGTGACGCGGTCCTGGAGCTCCACGATTGTGCGCGTAAGCCCGTCGACTACATCGCGTTGCTGTGTGTTTGCGGAAGTCTTGGCGTCTTCTAATGCCCTGCTGGCATCCTCCAGTTGCACGCGAAGATGGCGGACGTCCTCATCGTATATCTCCTTGAGTTCTACGAGACGACCTTCGAGAGCATTGACCATCTCTTGAGTCTCGGATGTCGCCGTCTCTTGTACGCTCAAGTCCTCCATCGCGCGCTCGAGTTGGGCTTCGACATCCTCCTTCCGGCGCATGGCGTCCTGGAGCTCGTTCTTGAGTACGTCAAGCTGCCCGTTTAAGGCTCTTGTACGCTCCTCGTAGCTCTCCTTCGCCTGCGCCAGCTCGGCCTCTGAACGATCTGCCGCGTCGTGCGACTGGCCAGCCTCCGCAAGGCGCGATGCAAGTTGCTCCCTGGTCTGCACAAGTTCCTCCTCGAGACCCTGTCTCGATGAATCGGCTTCGCGACGAAGATGCGCCGACGTCTCGATCTTCACGTTAAGGTTCTTGATCTGCTCCTCGAGGTCCTGGATCTCCTTCGCGTGCTCCTCCTTCACTCGAGCAATCTCCTGGCGAAGACCCTCTTCAGCTTCAGAATGCGCAGCGCCGTTGGCGAGTTGACACGCGAGTTCATCCTCAGCGCATTTGAGTTCAGCCTCGACTGTCCGAAGCTTCTCGACGGTCTCGCGGTGGAGGGTTTCCAGTTCCGAGTGAGACGCTTGCGCGTCTTGTAAACGGGTCTCCAGGGCAGCCTTCTCCTGTGCGAAGAGGCTGGCTTCCAGCGACTGGCGGTCTTCGTGGTTCGACTGGGCGACAGTGAGCTGGTTCCCGAGAGAAGTGATCTCCCTGTCCTTCGCCTCGAGCTGGTCTCGCAACTCGGCTATCTGAGACTCCGCGTGCGACTTGGCGTCTTCAGTGGCGCGAACGGCAGAGGATGTTTCCTCGAGTTGTGCGCGTGTGGAAGCCAGCTCGTGCTCAGCGGACTGGACAAGCCGGTCGCGTTCGGCGGCGAGAGCTTCAAGTCGCGAAGCCAGATCGCACTTCTCCTGCTCGACAACACGAATGCGCTCCTCCAATGCTGCACGGTTGTCGCCGGCAGCCTCCTTCGCCCGCATGACGGCCTCGCGCTTCACAGCCAACGCCTCAAACGCGACCTTAACGACGGCCACAACTTCCATTTCTCTCGCCTCCTCCAATGCCTCCATCGCCTCCTCGAGCTCATCGCACCGCACCATTGCATCGTCACGCTGCTCGCGCGTCGTCCTGCAATCCTCCAGCATCGCAGCCCTCTCGCTTTGCGCGACGTCCAGCTCCGCCGTCATCTCTGCGATCCTGTCCTCTTGCAGGCGCATATTCGTCTCGAGCCTCTTGATGTCGTGCTGATGCTCCCCAATCTGCTGCGTCCTCCGCATCACACGGTCCTGCAGCTCCCCAACCTGCGCGCGCAGCGCCGCCTGCACTCCCCGGCCAGACTCTCCAGCGGTCGCAAGGTTCGTGAGCTGGGCGGCGTGCCGCGCCTCAACATCCGCAAGCTCCTCACGCGCCGCCTCCAGGTCAGCCTCGAGGTGCGTCTTCTCGAGTGCGAGAGCGTCGCGCGCCGCCTCGACGTCGGTGAGCGTCTGCGAGAGGTCGTTGAGCTGCGCCTCGGCATCGGAGAGCGCGGCGCCCGTTTCGACATGCGAGTGACGCTCACGAGCGAGCTCGTCTTCGAGGCGCTGGATCGTTGTGCGGAACGCGGCTACCTGGGACTCTGCCTCGCCAATCGAGGTCGTGCTTGAGGACAGTTGTGTCTCGAGGGACTCGATGGCGCCCTGGCGTTCCTGGAGACGGCGCTCCGACTGCTGCAGGCTCTCGCGGGCGGAGGAGAGCTGATCTAGAAGTGACTGTATGCGCGCGGCCTTGGCCTCTTCTTGCTCGGCAGCGCGTTGGGCGACGATGGCGAGAGCTAGGGCTGTCCGAGATGTGCGTTCGGCTTGCCCTTCCAGAATGTGGATGTAGCCTTCGAGAGTCGAAAGCTGAGAGAACTGGGTGCTGTTGACTGAAGGGGTGACCGGCGCAGAGGCGGCCGCGAGCTTCGCCTCCAATGACTGTACGGCGAACTTGTTCTCCACGTTGAGGAACTCAAGGTCCCGCCGCAGGCCATCCCGTTCGCTGCGTATCCGCGTGATGGAGTGAAGGAGGCGTTCAATGGTTTCAACGTGTTCCTCAGTGGAGGGCCCGTCGGCTGCAGAGCCTTGAGAAGACGTGGAGAGTTGGAGCTCAAGATAGCTGCGAACAACTTATCAGTATGGCAAGGTGTTTCGACAAACTGTTCACGCACCTGATCCTTGACGCAGCCTCACGCATATTCTCAGATAATTGATCACGCTCGCGTTGGAGACGATCCCGATCACGGTATGCGGCTTCACGATCCTTGGAGAGCTGGGTGAGCCTACTCTCAGCCGCCACGAGCTTGTCGTTGGCGTCATCCAGCATCCGCGTAGTGCGGTCCAACTCGTCCCGAAGCATTGCGGTATCCTGCTTACGACTTCCCGCGGAACGTGCAAGCTGGTCCTCCAACGCGGCAGCCCTCTGCTCCTCCATCTCCAGCCGCTCCAAGAGGCGAGCTTCCCGCGCCGCAGCGTCCTCCCCGCCACGAGCATCCTGCATTATGCGAAGGTCTTCTTCGCGCTCCTCCAGGGCGGCCCGTGCAGCGTCGAGTTGCCTTTCGAGTTGCCGTTCCGTGGCTATCTTCTCGTTCTGGACCTGGACGAGCTGGTCACGTGCGCGGGTCAGTTGTTCCGTTGTACGCTGCAGTGCCGACGCCTGCTGCGTCGAAGTAGTGCGTAGCTCAGCAACCTCCTTCTCCAGCGCTGGTATTCGGAAAGAGTCGTCGGTCGGGGACTGTGTTCGGCTCCGTGAACCTGACGAGCCGTGGCTTCGGCTGAGCGCGACCCTCTCCGCTTGCAACTTGTTCTGAAGTTCCTGCTCCAACGCGCGGACGCGGGTCTGGAGTGCCGCATTGTCCTGCTCAAGCTTCGAGCGTCCTAGTGACGTCGAGTTCGCCTGGCGAGACAAAGTGTCTAGGGTGGATTGGAGTTCGAGCGCGGTGTGTTCGGATTCCTTGAGCCTCCGTTCTGCTGTGGTTAGAGCAGCCTCCGCATTCGCGCGCGTGATTCGTTCGTTCGAGAGGTCTTCATTGCGTCGCTTGATGTCCGCTTCGAGTTGAACGACGCGATCAGCGTCGTTGCGTAGCTGCGTGCCGGAACATATAGTCACGAAAGACGGCAATGGGGGCGAGTATAGAGGCGCACCTTGATGAGCACCTCGTTCATAGAATCCTTCAGCTCCTTCAAATCAGCCTCCCTCTTCAATACTTCGCTATGTAATGTAGTGTTTGTTGCATCTGAAGAAGTTTGAGCTCTTTGATCCGGGACCCGAACTACGACAGAATTACCTTTGGCGCGGATTTGTTCCTTGAGTGTGCGGACCTCGTCAGAGTCGTGGTCGTCGCCGACACCCCAGTTCGACATCGTGTGTGTTGGTTCGTCGAGTGAAGTTGGAGGAAAGGAAATACCAAGTATTGCGTGGACGAGGTCACCGGAGGAAGGAAGGACTGAGCCACGAGAGGCGCCCGATGAACAAACCGCAAACCTCAACAGGACGCGACACCCACGTGATCGCGCTATGTACCCGGATAAGCGCCCGATGGGATGTTGGCTCTGCTACTGCAAATCGGAATCGCCGCGGAATCGCCGGGGTTTCCCCGTCCTCTGCGTCTCTCGGTCTCTTGCTTTGCGTCCCCAGGATGCCTTCGTTTCCTGGCGATATCGTGCTCTTTGCCTACATGCGTCAACCCCCGCCTCGCGTGTGCAGCGTCCTTGAAATCACCACCTCCCGTACTATTGACCGATGCGTGGTCGTCAATTCAAGATGATGTTAGCTTCAAGCTACGAGAGTGGCATCGAGGTGCGCTCTAATAGCTCATATCGATGAGTCCTTCAACCTAAGTGCTTTCTCGTAACAGGCTGTATGCACCTCAGAGGTCCATCGACCTCACTCGTGTGCGCCCCACGGTTGTGTGGGCTCCCCACTGCCCCCGAGATAGTAAGTCGCCGACGTCGGTTCCCCAGTCTATCGAAACGTACATCTTCCCCGGAGCCCCACACAAGAAGATGTGCTGGCTCCACACGCCGCTGTCTGTCTATTTTCATCCCTTTCTCCGATACCGCGCTCCGCGGTTCGATTGCGTGTTTATTACCCTCCTTCGCGCCACTATCATCCTACCAAATCTCGGGTCTCTCTCCCCTATTGGCTTGACGGATTTAACGCCACTATGGCGAAGCCAAACGAATCGGCCACCTGTTAGATCCCGTTAAGTAGCAAGATCGCATTGCCACGACGTTCCCGACGTATCGGGCGATCCTTGGACAGGTAGCCTTCTTGGCCAGTGGCTGTGGTAGCTTCCTCCTGCACATTGCATATACCTTCAGTAACCACATGCCGCATATGGTGGTCAACTGTCTTGCCCTCATTGGCTTGATGTCATCTCCGTCTCATTCAGGTCTCCTTAGCACACCGAGTATCCTCGCATATGACATTTCCTCTGCTAGCAGTTGTACAAGATTAAGCGTCGCTAGAGGCTCAGGAGACTTGCTATACGATCTGTCTTATCCATTTTGGTCCACATTCTGACCACCACCCAAACCTGGCTACAGCATTGGGTGGGAAGGACAAACCCCTACAGAACGTTACGATAATGATTGACCTTCCTTGCCCGATGTCTCTGCGCATACACTGAGCAGGACGTACTTGTCAATTTGATACAAAAATCCTTTGTAGCCAGCACCACACGACAATATGCCCGTAGTCGGGCAACGGGATGTATTCCTTGATGGCGGAACTCTGGAAGGAGCCCGATGCCGTCCGTCCGTCCGCTTTTACATATGAGATCATAACGGCGTCGGTGCGTGCTGGTCACAGCCAATCGATGTGGTAAGCCCTCTACTCTCAGCTCCCGGACTTTAACCGGGAGCCTCGACCTGGCCTCGACACAATTCATACGCGTCAGCTAATGGACCAGGTGGCATGGCAGTTGATACGGAGACAGAACGTATGTAGCCTCCAAATCCACCGAACGAGGATCAGTATGCAACAGTGTGCTTTCCATTGACGCTGCAGAGGTCTGGTCCACTCCGCCGACGAATCTCGTATTAACCAAGTTTCCCGAACGGCACTCTCAAGACTCCTAATTATCTGCAAGCGTTCGTTGACGCTTGCTTCGGGATCTCCTCGCTGCCAAGATCGCTTCCGTCACCAGAGGAAACAAACGACTGCGTACGGCACGTTTACTCGTACTCGATATCACTGGTCACTTGCCAACCCGTTCCCATGCGCAGCTGTATGCTTTGATCTTCCGCCCCGGTTATCCTCCCAACCCCGTCAAAACGTGACCTTTGTTATGAAGTCCCATGTGCCAGGTAGAAGCGACCCTTCCGGTCCCGTCAAGTTCGGTCTCTCCTCGGCGTCCCAATCCCAACAATACGCTCCTTTGCGAATAAACATTCAGGCATGATATTCAATCTCCTCGCAACCTTGTAGCGGCCGGATACTCGTCGGAAGTTGTCCACCATCGGCAGCCGTCCAGCCCACATATGTCCTTCGTAGAAGAGCCCGAAGACAGTCCTCGTCAGCGGGAAAACTACCCGAGGACACATCCCTATCCGCACATTATCCGGGCCCGGCCCATCCACCTTCTGGTATAAAGTCTGCCTCGGGCTCTGCAATTCCAGCATCGAGCCCCACAGCCTCGTCTTCGACAGCAGGACAACCTCGATACCCCACTTCGACCCCCCACAGTCCATCCTCAGAACGATGTTCCCCGCTCTCTCCCTCCTCGCTCTCTCGTACGCGGCGATCGCGTACGGCCAGCAGGCCGGCACCCTCACCACCGAGACGCACCCCAAACTGACGATGCAGAGGTGCACGGGTTCGGGCAGCTGCACGACGGAGAACCACTCGGTCGTGCTCGACTCGAACTGGCGTTGGCTCCATTCGACGAGCGGCAGCAACAACTGCTACACCGGTAACACCTGGGACACCTCCCTCTGTCCCGACCCCACCACCTGCGCGAAGAACTGTGCCCTCGATGGTGCTGATTACTCCGGTACGCCTCGTCGCTCTCCTCCGTGTTTCATGAGCCTAACTGACGGACTTGGTATGCGCACGCAAATAGGCACGTACGGTATCACGACGAGCGGGAACGCGCTCACACTCAAGTTCGTCACGCACGGCCCGTACTCGACGAACATCGGCTCGCGCGTGTACCTCATGGACACGTCCGACTCCAAGTACGAGATGTTCAAGCTGAAGAACCAGGAGTTCACGTTCGACATCGACATGTCGAAGCTCCCGTGCGGCCTCAACGGCGCTCTCTACTTCGTCGAGATGGACGCCGACGGTGGGCTCAGCCGCTTCTCGGGCAACAAGGCGGGTGCCAAGTACGGTACCGGCTACTGTGACACCCAGTGCCCGCACGATATCAAGTTCATCAACGGCGAGGTACGCTCCTCACCGAATAGACCCAAACCTAAGCTGATACATGATTTGCAGGCCAACATCCTCGACTGGACCCCGTCCGACAACGACTCTAACGCGGGCAAGGGCCAGTACGGCACCTGCTGCAATGAGATGGATATCTGGGAGGCGAACGCGTACGGCGAGGCCGTGACCCCGCACGTCTGCAATGTCCAGGGCCAGACGCGCTGCTCGGGCAACGACTGCGGCGACGGCGACAACCGCTACGGCGGCATCTGCGACAAGGACGGCTGTGACTTCAACTCGTGGCGCATGGGCGACCAGACGTTCCTCGGTATCGGCAAGACGGTCGATACCTCCTCCAAGTTCACCGTCGTGACCCAGTTCCACACGTCCGACAACAGCACGTCCGGCACGCTCTCCGAGATCCGCCGCCTGTACGTGCAGAACGGCAAGGTGATCGCAAACAGCAAGACGAACATCTCGGGCATGGACACGTACGACTCCATCACCGACGACTTCTGCAACGCGCAGAAGACCGCGTTCGGCGACACGAACTCGTTCGAGAAGCTCGGTGGCCTCGCGCAGATGGGCCGCTCGTTCGACACGGGCATGGTTCTCGTCATGTCCCTCTGGGACGACCACGAGGCCAAGATGCTCTGGCTCGACTCCGACTACCCCCTCGACAAGGACGCGTCCCAGCCCGGTGTCTCCCGCGGGCCCTGCGCGACGACCTCTGGCGACCCCACCACGGTCGAGAGCCAGAATGGTGACTCGACGGTCATCTTCTCCAACATCAAGGTTGGCCCCATCGGCTCGACCTACGCCAACTAGGCGGTACGTCTCCCTTGTGCTCTCGCTCGACAACATTGACACTGACCCTGAGTTGTCGGGCTTTTACAGGAGGTAGCTGAGGGAACGGCGGTTGACCTTCCTTCATTGTCCCGCTCTCGCTCGAAAAGGTTTCTCTTCTCCAGGCCGCGTTTGAATAGTGTGGTGTAGTGCGCTACGACGGTAGATTGAAATGTTTCAAAATAATATGCCGAGCTCCGGAATATCTCGTCGCTGTATGCGCCAGCCGATCCAGCTGTTAGTCCACTGGATTCCCTGCCACTTAATCCGCGACGAAGGTAGCTCACAAGTCGGTTACTTAGTCGTGGAGTCTAATGACGTGACAATTAGCCAGGCGTAGCTTGTCGCGAGGGCTTGTCGCGCGACAAGACAGCGCTCGAGATCGTCCGAGTTCAGCTGTTCGAGTGTCCCATCCGCCCGCTGGACACCACGCAGGAGGGTCGGAATTGAAAGCTGGCAGCATCCATACAAGGCGACTGGAATCATATCCGCTCTACCAAGTAGGCTAAAAAGGTTGAAAGCTTCGATTGCGTCCTCTTTCCGCAGACTGAGAGTTGATGTCGCTGTTCCACACATCCTGAAGTTGTGGTCGTTGGTGGAGAAGCGAGATGCCAATCGGCCGCAGACATCGGAAACGAGGTCGTCCAGTTGATACTTATGACCAAGCCTGGCCATGGCGGCAAGGTCGGAGAACTCCGCCCTCCTGTCATGCTTCAGGTAGCTGCAGTAACCACAAGGTGATTAGGTCTGCTGATCACGAAGAATAAGCACAACCATTTACTTTACGCCATCGTATAAGGCCTGAAAAAGACATTTGAAGTCATGTGCTGAATCTGTGACGCGGACCGCTGGGTATCCTTCGAAGGGCTCCAACGTCGCAGGGTTCGTCGGTTGCGGGATAGAAAATAACCCGCTAAAAGTGTTGGAGTGTCGAGAAAGGAGGCCGCGGTGGACGCGGAATGCGGAGTCTTGGGCTATTACGACCGTGTTGCCGTCCTCGGACCAGAGATCTGGGTCCTTCGTTGGCTCATGGACCCGGTCGTTCGTCCGCATTTCGGTGATCTGGCATTCATGTGTGAGCCAATGACCTCCGAACATGGTAGCCGCTTAAGCTTACTGAGGACGCGAAAACTGGGAGCGTTGTACTATGGCTCCCGCCACTGTCCTCGCAGAACCACTAGGTCGATGCAGGTTCCGCTTGGAGACGTGAAGCTGACTTGTAATTGAACCGTGGATTTGTACAAACTTAGTTTTGAAAGGAGCGTAAGGTGAGCCACAACCAGAGAAGGTATAAGAGGTATTCTGAAAGGACATGCTAGTGGTGCTTGAAAAAGTTGCGCCACGCGCCTAGGCACCCCTATAGCTGGCTTGCCTGGTGCCAAGGAACATAGGTCCCGGCCACCTCGCACTGGGACAACGTCAGCACTACATACCTTCATTACAAGTACGGCAGGCATTAGCAACCAGAGCATCGGCGCTGTCGTACATGTAGCAGCGATTCAGAGCGATTCTACAGTACCTATTCGCTAACACAGGCGATGCGTATGTGCATACTTACTCGCCTGTTCAAGTGCTGCATGGTATAAATAAAGCCCCATTTCCAAAGTTCGCCCCACGCAATTCAGGGCCTGCAGCCGGGAGTAAAATTACGTATTCACACGAAACATCTCCGCGGCCCACAACAATGTACTGCATGAAAACCCGGCCCACCGACCAGGCTTAGCCACCAATCGCCGCGATGACCAGGTCTGCAGCCGCCTGCTGTTCTGACCGCACGCCGACTTCGAGCGTCACGCCTTGGGCCTTCGAGTACGTCATGCGACAACGCACGAGCACCTTGCCTCCGCCGCCGCCCACGAGACCAGAAAGCTGTAATGTGTGCACGGTCGGCTGCTGGGGCTCTTCCGAGCCGCCGAGTGGTTGCATGTTGAGGATCTCGATGACGGAGTTGCATGCAGCTATACGATAAGGTGGGATCAGCTGATGTTTCCAACTAGCTGGAATAAACGAAATGAAATGTACCCACCCTTGAGAGACTCCATGGCAGGCAGTGAGAAAGTCTCGGTGAGGGAGACGCCGCCGCGCATACGGTCCCACTCGGACGCGAAGGTGACGTAGCTGGGAATAATGTAGTCCGCTGCGGCGAGCTCCGTCTCCTCGAGTTGGTACTCGTCCTCGTAACCTTCCTCCTCGGGCTCGCCGGTTGATGGATCGAGCTCTTTGCTGACAAACTTGAGGATGCATTGGAAGGACACCTGGACGTACTCTTCTGGCAAGTCGCGTGTGAAGGAAACGTACACGATGCTTGGAGATGTCGCGGCTGTGAGAGTAGGAACCGGAATAATGAAATCTTCCGTGAGACCTGAGTCCGCTTGCGGCTGCATGATGACGGAAACCTGCTCGAGGACGGTATCTGGGATGGTGTTCGATACGTTGAACTGTGGGGGGTGATGAGAAATCAACGGACAGAACCATAAAATGAGAGCGTACCTGGAATACGACGTGCTCCTTGAAGATGTGCTTGACCACAGCCACCTGATACTCCGTCTCGCTCTCCGTGAGAGGGTTGGGCCTGATGCTGCTGTTGAGCACCGGACCGTACGATGCCATTTCGGGCACCTCCGCAAGCTGTTGGGCGTAGTTGGATTGCGTCTCTGCTGCCGATGGGGGTGGCGGCGTAGCGGCCTTCGATGTTGACGGGACACCGATGGTCTCCAGGGTACTTGGACCTGTGGGCATCTATCAGCTTCTATACCGCACAAATTACCATGTAACAACGTACGAGCAGCATCCTTCGCAGCCTGCTCTCGGCTGATCTTGGGTATATCGGTAACATCGAAGGGCTGCTCGAGGGCATCAGGATCGCTGATGTAGGAGACTAATTTTGACTCTAGTGCAGAGAGGGAGTAGATGGATTCTGCGAAGCGACCGTCAACGTTGTGACCTACCTCAACTTAGACCATGACGCACCTTCTTTGATGTAAGGCTGCACGAGTGGCGGCTCCTCGTACACCTTGAGATACATCGCAGCACGATCTCTGACCTCGTCGTCGACATCATCCAGGCATCTACACCCAGGAATGAGAAAAAGTTCAAGTATTGTGTAAGCAATATTGCTCACCGGTTGAGAAGTACGTTGATGCTTTTGCCGAGCTTCTCATCGAGGTTGTTCAACCCGAACTTCGCCAAACTCGATACGGCAGCCGCACGAACGGTCGCGTTTTCAAGCACCACACGGTTGTAGATGAATCGGATGTACTTCGTCGGGTTCGGTGCCTTGGGGCCTTCGACGCCAAGCAAGTGCAGGATGCGCACCGAGAGCTTCGTGAACTCGCAGTCCTCGATGAACTCACACAGATGCGAGAGCGCCTGCTCCTTGCACTCGCCGATGAACTTGATCATGTCGAAGATCGCCTCGACGACGGCGCGCTTGAAGTCGTACCCGCCCTCGTCGCGCAGGACCCCGGAGAGGAACGCGAGCATCGACTCGTGCTTGGAAGGGAACTTAAGACAGAGCGAGCGGATAGCGTCGACAATGATGACCTTGAACTCGTCGCTGATCTCGCTCATGAAGCCGCTGATCTGCTTTATGAGGCGATCGACAGACGCCTCATTGCCAGTCTTGAGGAGAGTCGTGATAGCGTAGGTTGCGACACTGCGATTCGGGTCCGAGATAAGATTCTCGAGGTCAATGTTGCAGGCCGCGACGCTCTGGGGGTGCGTAACGGCGAGAGCAGCAAGAGTACGGGTGGCGGCGAACTTGAGCGTGGACTTGGGCGAGGAGAGGAACAGTTGGAGGACTTGTATGGCGAGTTAGAGACTGTCGAACGGAGGTTAATGAAACACCCACCAGCGATAGACCGGGTGAGCTGCGTCGCGGTAACGTTCTTCATCTCACAGATAACCCGAGCGGCCTCGAGGTTGACCATATCGCTCTTGTGGCGGAGCCAGCCTTCCAGAAGGTCAAGCATCTGCTTCTGAACGCTGCACAGGAAGACATTACAACCGGCGTAACGGAGCGACCAGTAAGGATCACGTACTTCATGTCCTCCTCCATGACCTTCGCCGCATACCGGATGAGCATGCACAGCGCCATCGGGTTCTTAAGCGTCGTCCCCGCGCCAGACTTGCCCCCGCCCAGCTGCTGGATCATCTTCGTGACCGCCATCCTATCCTGCTGCCTGATCGCATACAGCAGCCCGAGCGAGTGGTACTGGGTGATATAGCTCGTGCTCGGGATCGTCTGCTGGCCCTGGCTCGCGCTCGACGATGAGCTGCCCCAGCCGAGGTACCCGCCGCCCGAACTGCTCGACGAGCCGAAGAACGACGGGGACGATTTGGCGTTAACGGCTTCCTGGGCCTCATTCACCCACCGCTTCACGACATCCTTGGCATTTGGGAAGAGGTGGTACGCGGAGACGAGGGCGGCAGAGGAGATGGAGGGGTTCTTGTCGACGATGGCAGCCTTGAAGAAACGCTCCACACCCTGGGCCATAGATGGCTACCCACCCCGATGCTTTCTTTCAGCCATCGCGCCGACAAGGTAGAGATGAAGTTTGGAAGAGCGGAAGACTCACGTCGATAATCCGGGCAAGGGCCCGGATGGCGTTCGGCCTATAGATCACCTCCGAGTTGGGCTGCATGTCCTTCATGATGCTCGCCGTGACCATGATCACGTCGTCCGCCGTCAAAGCTAGCTCCTTGATCGCGAGGTAGACCATCTGGCGGAGGGCACTCTGCAAAAAGAAACGAAATCACAAGTCTACCCTCGCATTCCCAGAGCACAAGGTCAAGAATATGTATAGATAGCAGAAGGTACGCACGTCCTTGTGTTGGAACAGCTTCGTCGTTCCAAAGAACAGCGTCGTCGCCTCCTGTGTGCTGAACGTCTCGCCGACATAGAGGAGGTAGACTATGCGAGTGAGTAGAGCCCTGCACTTGCGGGGGCTTATGGGGGATTCATTGAAGACGCGGGCCTCCTGGATGACGGTGGTCTTGTTGTTGTAGTATGTGCTGAGGCCGCTCTCCTCGTCCTTTTTCGTAGCAAAAGCCATAGCGGGAGGAGAGAGGCGAGAACGGACGCGCCGAGTAGCACGACGTGGAAGCAGAGGTGTTGTAGAACCTTGTCCAGCGCCCACTCATCATTGCAGCTCACTGCCAGTGCCACACGTGGCCCATCTCTCCGCATCCTGCTCAAAGACTCGAATATCGTCTTGAAATCGTCGACATTCTCGCCAAAAACTGGGCAAGGATCTTGACGCACTCGAAGAAATTTAATACTGCAACAAATATGATATATTCGTAACACGGACTGGATACGCGAGCTGCAAAACAGAGCGACAAACACGTATAGGTAGTGCGACGTAATTGGGTGAAGGACAGGGGGGACGAGGACTCAATACTGAGGGTTTGGGATGTCATGTATGAGGGCGAAGGTGTGCGATGTGCACAATATGAGTACAACGGCCAATACCGCGCCTGGTCTCCAAGTCGCCGTCTCCTTCAGTCTATCCGCGTCTGCCTCCGCCACCTCCACTTCCACCATCCGCCCAGCGCAGAGAACTCGGCGTGCTCCCCGCCTCCGGGCCATACCAACACCAACATCCTCCACGACCTCCTCCTACTCCAGCAACTACCCCTCCTGACCAGACGCGGCGCCCTCTCTCTACCAACGCGCCCTCGACAGCGACCCGACCGTGAAGCGTGGTCAGGCGCTGAAGAGGTGGAGGAGAGAGGAACCAAAGGGCGAAGTACGAGATCCAGCAACGGGAAGACGAGGCATCATACGACACAACCGTGGGGCGAGAGCGGGAAGGGAAGGGAAAGGGAAGGGAAATAGAAAGGGAAAAGGCAAAATATGAACGAGGGGATGACACGCGTCGCGTGTATTAGGAGAAGGAGAAATATGGCGATGGAAAAAGCGACCGGAACATATGTACAGTTAAGCGTGGATGAAGGCGTGAGACGTTGCGTGTAATGTGATGTGATGGGAAGTGGTTGTGTGGGGGGTCATCAAGTAGGGGGTTGGGGCAGTCATCACGAAGTACGGCGCGAGGGGAAGCGAGTCATGCGAGAGGAAGAGAGGCAGCCCATCCGAGCGCGTCCTCGGCTGAGAGGCGAGGCGAACAAGGGAGGCGTGAACTGAAAAAGCGTCCGTACGAAACCGAAACCCGGGGTAGCTCGATCGATGAGATGTGTGCGGGGCGAGCTCTTGAAGCTTGGACCCCGATCGTGTAGTGTGGGAGTGTGTGAGGGATCGAACCGGTCGACGAGGGCGGGCTGCTGGACGATCCACTGGAGCGCGCGCCCGGCCCGTCCTGTCGAGAAAGCCGAAGCGTTGCGCGACCGTCCATCCATCGTCTGCACGTCTTGCTCTCGACGTACTCCCCACTGCTGCGAAGCGTCCACCCGTCCCGTCCACGCCAGCGACGTGACTGACCAATAACATATCCGACATCCGAAGGATCCATACCAATGGCGGCAAACCAATACCGAGCGCTGATGCATCTTCCCTCCGCCCCCATGCTCGGTCGGACCCGGACGTGCTACAACGACATCACCCCCGTCATGCTAGGGGCAGTCGTTTACCAGTGCTCGTCACGTTGGCGCATGGGACGCTGCTGGCCTACGGCACCAGCGGCGGCTGCAGCCTGCTGCTGTTGGCGGGTGTGGGAACGCAGCCTAGACCAAGTAAGTAAAAGTGGGGCGAACCTTTAGTTACGCCGGAACTCACATCCTGTCGCTGACGCGGTGCTCCTCTTCCTCCTGGAGGACCTTGCGGCGGCCAGCCGTAGCCTTGTTGCTGGAGCTGGCACCTTCGTCCAGAGCGCGCTGCATGCTCCAGTCGAAAACGTAGTCGTACTGGTAACCCTCGCGGACGAATAGGTCGCGGAAGAGTTTGCGAAGGTACGAGTAGTCCGGCTTGTCATCGAACCGGAGCGCGCGGGTGTAGTTGAGGAAGATGCCGAACTCATTGGGGAAACCGCGGCACAACAGGTCAGTGGGCGTGGTCATCTTCTTCTCCATGATCCGGTCGTATTTCTGCTTCTTGGTGGCAGCCTTGAGACCTTGCCACGGGAGAGAGCCACGGAGGAAGTACATGAGAACGTATGCGAGGGACTCCAGGTCATCGCGACGGGCCTGCTCGACGCCCAAGTGGGTGTTGATGGACGTGTAGCGGGCAGTTCCAGTCAGGTTCTTGTTCTCGCGGTAGGGGATGTGAAGATGGGTCTTCGGGTCCCTGTACTTCTTCGCGAGACCAAAATCAATGACGTTCACCTGGTTGCCACGCTTGCCAATGCCCATGAGGAAGTTGTCGGGCTTGATGTCGCGGTGGATGAAGTTACGGGAGTGGATGTACTCGATGCGAGAGATCTGCCATGACGTGGCGTTACGACGATCGGATAAGCACGCTATATGTGAGACGCGCGATATGAAAAGTACTTACCAGCTGATCAGCAAGCAGGAGGACAGTCTTGAGACTGAACTTGCGATGGCAGAAGTTGAAGAGATCCTCAAGAGAGGGGCCGAGGAGATCGATGACCATTGCGTTGTAGTCGCACTCGGTCCCAAACCAGCGGACGAAGGGAACGCCAACACCACCGGCTAGGGTCTTGTAGACCTTGGACTCGTACTCAAGCTGGGGGTGCTTGGCCTTGACTGACTCGAGCTTGATGGCGACCTCCTCGCCCGAGATGATGTTGATCCCAAGGTAAATGTCCCCTACAAAACGAGGTGAGGGACAGATAGGACCCATAAAGCTGATAACGCACCAAAAGAGCCCGAACCAATCTTCTTCCCCAACCTGTACTTTCCACCTACACGGAGGTCGAGGCGGTGCGAAGATGAGTCTGCCATCGATAGAGAGGTAGTTGCGTCTGAGGGGGGGGGGATGAGTGAGTAAAAGGGGTTTGCGAGGGGAGGAATGGAGCAAGTGAAGGATGGGAATGCAAGGGGGAAAGGCTTAAGAGGAGGGGAAAGGGAGGTTGAGGGCGAGGCAGGTTGAAAAGCGACTGGATCCTGGGAACGCCCAGCACAGCACCAGCGCAGCCGCCTGGGGACGGAGCGAGGGCTGAAAAGGACGCATTTCGGACTGAGGAGGATGGCAAGGATCTTTACGTGGGTATGGCGTGGTCGGCCGGATGGCAAGGTAGGGAGGTGCGGCGACCTCGAGGCCACGAGATGGGGATCGGGGTAGGAGATGGGGTAGAGCGTAAAGACGAGAAGATAATAATACTCACTAAAGAGAGAGGAGGCAGAGAAGACGAGAAAGTCGTAGAGGAAGTGGACGGAGAAGAGGAAGAGGAGTATTTATGGAGGGGGAGGGGGTTGGAGTACAAGGGCAGGAGAAAGAACACGGAGGCAGCGCAGCCCAGGTGGCGGGGCCTGCCCCGTGAGAACATCGCCCGAGGACCCGCTGGCGCCCGCCAACCACGCCACCTCATCGATCCTCTCTCCGCCAGCCCCGCCCTCCTCCCCGTCCGCCTCCGCCGCCGCCGTTCCTCGCATACTTCACACCATCCATGTCGGCCACCGGGTCTTCCTCCTGTATCCTCCCCCGGCTCTGCGCCTTTCCGAATGGTTCAGCTGCGCCGGGCGCCTGACACTCACATGGCTACCCGCGTCTCAATTCGCCGAGTGTCCCGTCCTTCGGGCTTCGGATGCTCGCTGATCAGGCTGCCTCATCTGCCGCTCTACTCCAGCCCTCTTCTCCCGCCTCCATCCGCCTCCATCTGGATACGGAGTCCTCGACCTGGCAGCACCCTGCTGGCGCACAGAAGGACTGGGCCCGAAGTTCTCTCGCCGGAGCCTTCCTTTAGCGCATGCTTCTCCCCTCCGACCGGGCCCTCCTTCGTCAGCCACCCAGCCGCAACCTGGACGGCTGTGAATGCTTCCCCGGATCCTAGTCCTTCCCTCGATAAACACTCATCGTCATAACCCTCCCACTCCCCAAACTTCATCGCGACCTCTGTCGTCATTCCAATCACTCCCGAACCTCCACATAGATTGTGCCAACGCGCTCCTCCCTCTTCATCCTCCCAGTCACTTCCACTGATCTCTCCTCTGCCAGCCGTGGCTCATCCTCACGGTCTCCGGTTCTACGCCTCCCGCTTCCTGGTCGACATCCAAGGCCGGCCCCATAACTCCTTGAGTACCCCACATGCACATGTTCATCCTATCGTTTCATTTAAGCTTCGTTAATGAGGCGTGGGCTGCGAATATCATTCATTCTTACATTCTATCGTCCCTTGTCCGAATGTCCGTGTTATCTGAACTCTCCTTGTTGTGCACTGTTTCCCAGGCAGGTGTTGTAAGGATGTGTGAAGGGAAAGCTGTGGTCAGCCGTGCTCCGTCGTCTATTCTTTGGCCGACCTCTGCCCACTCAGTGCCATACATCTTATTCTCACCATCCGGCTTCCTTGCTAGTCGCTGTCGCAACATGTATTTATCTGTCAATGGCCCTCGAGGATCATGTCCCATGTGTGCGCTTATGCCAGATGCAGCCAATGAGACACGAAGGTTGATCCATGGCTGTTGAACATATATTTGAACATACGGAGCCACTGCTACAAGTAAGTACGTGCTAAGGAGCATCGCTATGTGGGGTATTCCGTGGACATGGACAGCGTGCCCCGGAAGTTCCTGATCTTGATAGCGGACATGAGTGGTCTGATGAGGAGGCGTAGCAACGCGCGTACGTCGGTCGGAATTTTATTTATTGTGGCAGAGAAGCGCAGCGGGACCTAGACGGCGGAGACACGTACAGGGCGTCGTTTGTCGCCGGAGACATATGTGATCTGGGGTAGATGAGGAGACTTGTGAGCAGGTCGGGTGAAATGGGATGGTTGTTGACGCTGCCAAGGAAAGAGAGGAATCGCAAAGGGTGGCTGGATGCGGGGCGTGACCATAGAGATGCCGAATGGGGTTGACGTTGAGGCTTTCACAGCCCGGTTGCTTCCCCTTCCTTCCCTCAACGACTTCCACCTCCCTCCCCTCCTCACCCCAGGCCTCGTCTCTCTCGCTCGTTCCCTGGTGGTTCCCCCGCAGAGCAGACAGTCATTCTTTACTTCTCACTCTCTTTCTCGGTGCAAGCCCGTCCTCTCTCTCTGACAGGCCCCGTCTCCCCCACACTGCCTTAACAAATGGCTTATCAACAACAACACAATGCATACGCCAACGCGTATCCCGATTACCCCCCGGCAGCCCCCCACCCCAACGCCTACAACGACAACTCCCATGCCCATCTCGCCCAACAAGCCCAACACCACGATTACTCCTTCGATCAGCACGCCAACTGGGAAACCAAGTCCTACAGCAGTACCTATGCAGGCTCCCAGGCCCACCTCAACCCCAACGCGTACGACATGCCCGCGCACCAGATGCCCCAGATGCCCTACCAGGGCAACTACCCGCCCCAGCAGCGGCCAGATGCGCTGCGCCAGCAGAGCACCGGCTACTCGGTCGCCCGCGAGAAGCTCATGAAGCGGCGGTCCGTCCGCCATGTCGAGCTCCAGCAGGGCAACCTCGTGCTCGACATGGATGTGCCCTCGCACATCGTCCCGCGTAACGTGGACAAGACGGAGGAGATGACGAAGCTCCGCTACACTGCCGCGACGTGCGACCCGGACGACTTCATGCGCAACAAGTACACCCTCCGCCCGTACCTCATGGGCCGCAGGACGGAGCTGTTCATCGTCATGACCATGTACAATGAAGACGAGGTCCTGTTCGTCCGCACTATGAACGCGTACGTCGCTCTTTTCTCTCTCCCGCGGTTCAGTTATATTTGCCCGCGGTTTGGGTGGCGGGAGCAGTTTTGCTGAATGGAAGCGTGTCACGCAGCGTCTTGAAGAACATTGCTCACCTCTGCAGCCGCACCAAGTCGAAGATGTGGGGTCCCGATGGCTGGAAGAAAGTCGTCGTCTGCGTCGTTTCTGACGGTCGCAGCAAGATCAACAAGCGCACGCTTCAGGTCCTCACCCTCGTGAGTATCCCCATCGTCTGTCGCACTGCCGCGGCCACCTAACGCCGCATATAGATGGGTTGCTACCAGGAGGGTATCGCGAAGGACTCGATTGGTGGAAAGGACGTGACCGCGCATATTTTTGAGTGAGCGCTCCGTGCTTTCATGAAATCTTTCTGCAACTCCGTGCTAATACCACCGCAGGTACACTTCGAGCGTCGTTGTCACCGACCGCGGTGAAGTCTCGCAGGGCCCGTGTCCTGTGCAGATCATTTTCTGCCTCAAGGAGCAGAACAAGAAGAAGTTGAACAGGTTTGTTGATCGTGTGGTTTGATCGCAGTCAAACGATTGGTTGAAACGGCTTTCAGTCACCGTTGGTTCTTCAACGCGTTCGGTCCCCTTATCCAACCCAACGGTCTGTCCGATTAGCCCGCAATATGGGTTCGATTGCTGATCCTCCCCGTCACCAGTCTGTGTCCTCCTTGATGTCGGAACGAAGCCTACCGGCACGTCGATTTATGACTTGTGGAAGTGTAAGTGAATTATGCTGCTGCTGCAGCAAGGCGAGCCCAGATTGACCTTTCGATTAGGCTTCGACAAGCATTCCAATGTCGGCGGCGCATGTGGAGAGATCTGTGTCGACACTGGCAAAGGTTGTTCCCTCCTCCTCACGAGTCCGCTTGCGGCGTCGCAGAACTTCGAGGTACGCCTTCCCTTGGGGGGTCTCCTCTAGTGGAAGAAATACCTGTTGACGCGTGCGGTGGGAATGCAGTACAAGATGTCCAACATCCTAGACAAGCCTCTGGAGAGTGTGTTCGGTTACATTTCAGTGCTTCCGGGTGCTTTCTCTGCGTACCGCTACAAGGCCCTCCAGAATGGGCCCGACGGCAAGGGTCCGCTTGCATCCTACTTCAAGGGAGAGGCGATGCACGGTGGAGGCAGTAACGCCGGTTTGTTCGGTACGTAGTCATGCCGTTCGAACGTAGTTCGGGGTAGAATTCTAATCGCTGGTCCTTGTATCCAGAGCGTAACATGTACCTTGCTGAAGACCGTATTCTCTGCTTCGAGATTGTTACCAAGAAGCGTGAAGCATGGGTGTAAGTTTGTCACCATACCAACGTGGAGAGAAACTGAATACCTCTTCACAGGCTCAAGTATGTCAAGAGTGCGAAAGCATCCACTGATGTGCCCACCACGGTCCCGGAGTTCATTTCCCAGCGTCGCCGTTGGCTGAATGGCTCCCTGTTTGCCTCCGTGCATGCGACCGTATACTGGTGGCGCATTTGGACATCCGGGCAGAACCCATTCCGCATGCTCATCCTCCAGATCGAGTTCATCTACAACGCCATCCAGCTCTTCTTCACGTGGACCTCCCTCGCCAACTTCTACCTCGCGTTCTTCTTCCTTGTCTCCTCGGCTACTTCCGACGAGAAGAATGATGCCTTCAACTTCCTCGCCAAAGGCGCTGGCCCGGACGTGTTCGAAGTGTTCCTCAAGCTCTACCTCGGCCTTCTGTTCATCATCCTCGTGTGTTCGCTCGGCAACCGGCCGCAAGGCTCCAAGTGGACGTACACGGTCTGTATCGTGCTCTTCGGACTGTGCAATATCATCACGCTCTGGTGTGCTGGTTTCACGGTGTACCTCGCGGTACCGCACAGTATTGAGGGGTGGAAACACTTCGGCCAGTATGTCTATCTCTATCATCAGTATCAAGGACGGAGATTGACGCACTCCATGCAGACTCGTACAGACGAACGCGACCTTCCGTGACATTGTCATCTCGCTTGCGGCGACTTACGGACTGTACTTCGTCGCTTCGTTCATGCACTTCGAACCCTGGCACATGTTCACCTCGTTCATCCAGTACCTGTTCTGGCTTCCCAGCTGTGCGTGTTTCCTGCTCTGTTTCCTCGAGCGAATAGGCTGACATCCATGCCTTGTCCAGACGTCAACATTCTCAGTACGTATCGAAGTGGCGATGGTTGTCACCCCATTGACATATGTCGTTTCGCAGTGATGTACGCCATGTGTAATTTGCACGATGTCACCTGGGGCACGAAGGGCGACAACGGCTCAGCCAAGGACCTCGGCGGCGCGAAGAAGGTGAACAAGGACGGGAAGGAAGTTATGGAGGTCGAGCTGCCGACGGCGCGCGAGGACGTGGATCAGGTGTGGCAGGCGTCGCGCACGGCGCTGTCATTTAAGCCGCCTGAGGAGAAGGAACACCGCGACGCGGCGACGAAGCAGGCGGACCATGACCGCAACAGCCGCACGAACGTCGTGCTCGCGTGGGTCGGCACGAACATCCTCATGATCCTCGTCTTCACCTCGACTGCGTTCACGAATTGGGTCAAGCAGCATGTGGCATCCACCCAGGACGCAACGTTCAACCCTTACCTGACGTTCCTCTTCTGGGCCTTGTGAGTGCTGTCTTCTTTTGCTTGTTTCCAGCTCCATTCTCGATCATGTTCCCATCCTCGCGTTATGCGTCCCATCCACATGCGCATGAACTGCCCATTTCGTCTTCCCTTGCATGCGTTTCCTGATCGAACTGAACTGTCGTTCTGACTGTGCGCTTTCTTCACAGGGCCGGCCTCTCCGCCATCCGCTTCTTCGGGTCGTTCATGTACCTGCTCCTCCGCCTCGTCGGCCTGTGATGATGGTCCCTCACGATACGCTAATTATTCCTATTGCCTCTCTTCTCACCCTCTCATACACCCCCCTTCGCCGTTCTCACTGCTTCTTACGTTTACCACTACTACTCAGACCCGAGATGATTGGTGCTTGACTCAGAATCTGTGCATGCGCTGGTGTTCCCTCTTCCGTGCCTCCGTGTGGGGAGCGAACTGTTCGCTGTATCTTGGCTTGTTTGTACGTATATACCATTCGGCTCTTCTTGCCTATCCCTCCGCCCCGTCCCTCGTGCGGTGTAGATAGAATGGGTGAAGGAGTGGGTGGTCGGTTGCGGTTCACGCTCCGGTGCGAAGACGGATGGATTAACTTGAATAGTGTACTTTGGAGGTATACCCGAAAATATCTCGTTTAGCCTGAAGGACATGCAGTATGGTACTTTGGCTGAGTTCGTCGCCCTTCCTGGTGCCTCCGAATTGGATCTAACATTAGAGTCTGATACTCTGCAGCAGGCCGTCGGCGGCATCCCGCGAACATAGGTATTTTTGCAGATGCCCATTGGCGACATCATAGGCAGTGTTTTACAGTTCAAAGCTGCGGCTGTGCGGTTATGTCGGAGGTTGTCGTGGGCAGAGAATGGATGATGTGTCCGAGATTGGCAAGGCCGCGTCTTTCGGTGGCTTTGCATACAATATACGGGGCCTCTGTATGTCGAGCTTCTCGATCTATTGACACGAGAAGAGTTTCAGAAGTTTTATGTGAATTGTGTTCGACAGGGTCTTGACAAAGTGGATGGGATTTGGATGGAAGCAGTGCGGCTTTCTATCAAGCTCTACCGTACACCTGCCGTAACTGAAGTCGAGATATGTACCGTTAGGTTCCACAGGCTGTGGCTACAATGTCGTAAGTACACTCCAGCTGGCTGGATGCAACTTCGGGAACACCGAGACATCCGGAGGATACGGTCCTACATCAAGAGTCGTCCGAAGCTTGCGGTGACCGGATGCCTTGATGATTTTCTCGGAACAGCTTACGTCGACTGGTGGACGTCTCAACCACGGATGGCGGGTATTTCTGCCAGAGGAGCTGACAAACATCGGTATCTCGGAATTCGAGAGGTCCGAGGCAGTAGCCAACGGGTCCCCGTACATGCACTTGACTCTTTGAGCCGTGGGGGCGTTGTAGGTCAGGTGGGAGGAGGACACCATTCGTGGGGCACGGACGATGGCCATGGGTGTGCTGTAAAGCAGGAAAAGTCAAAGAGGAATGGATGGGTGTGTGGCGGCCGGAGAGGGAGGACTCAGGGGATCCGGCCGTGTCCCACCGAGCACAAGACCCCAGCGCGCGATGTCTCAATATCCGGTCAATGTCTCCCGTCGTACCACCGCGTTTTTCTCCACCTCGTCCGACGGACACCGCCCACTCGTCTACGCACCGTCGTCATCGTCGTCTCCTGCACGCGCGGCGAACAGCGAATAGGAAGCGGCGGCTTGCGAACCCCAACGCATTTGTCGCCTGACTGGCACCGACACCTGCCTGAGACGAGCTCGGCTATTAATCCCATCCTCCCCGGCTCACCGCGCTCGCTGCGAGTCGACGCGTCGTACTTGCTTTATACCTCATCTTCCACCGCTCGTGGCCCTCTGTCTTCCCGTGGCGTCCGAGCAAGCATACCTCCCAGCAAGGCCTCCGATCCTGATACCACAATCACCCCCTGAAAACGATACCACGCATATTGCACGCAATGGCTGCCGCAGGACCGTCGCTGCCCACTGCGAGGGCCATTCAGGTCGACACGCGCGGGGCCATGATACTAGACGAGGAATCTCCCGAGGTACGTCCATAGGATCTGCATGGGCTTTAGGGTCAGGCTTCTCAAGTTCCCCTCCGTTCCATAACCTCGTTTCCCCGCATGTGGCTCCCGAACGGCCTATTCGCGTCCCGGTACACATCTATGCTTCGCGCGATGCACGCGGCCAGACACGAGACTCGCGCGGGATCTACTTTCCCAACTACATCGAACCTGTATCCCATATCGCCGTCGATGTATGTCCCTCTCTCTGCTCTCTCCCTTCCTCCTCTCGCACAGGTGGCCTCTATACTCAACGACTGGGGCTAGATTGGCGGATCGCTAGCAAAAGTTATCTACTTCACACGATCAACAAACCCCCCATCCTCCCCATCCTTAGTCGCGACGCGCGGATCCACCCCAAGCAATGGCTTCACCCCAATCTCTTCTTCCCCATCCAGAGACAGCCCCATATCGTCCCCGCACCCGCGACATAACGGGCACAAAAACGACAAGGGCGCGCTCACCCCCGCCGTGCTTGAACACTGCAATGGACAAGGCTCAGGATCGGCGTTCCTCGACGCGATCCCCCCACATACATCCGAGGTGACCTCCACATCCGCACACTCCACTCAGAACGGAAGCTCAACAGCCTCGCTTTCCCCCCAGTCCCTGGATGCACACCACCTAGCAGACTCCCTCCTCCGGCGCGCCTCCGTGCAGCACTTCCCGGGAGGCTCGCTGAACTTCGAGCGGTTCGAGACGGAGCGCATCGACGAGTGCGTCGCGTTCCTGCGCGCGCTGATCGAGCGCTCTGCGGCCGTGAACGGCGTCGCGCTCGCGGACATGCGGCGCGGGGTGCAGGTCGTCGCGACGGGCGGCGGCGCACACCGCTTCCACGAGATCCTCGGGCGCGAGCTGCAGGTCGACGTGCGCCGCGAGGACGAGATGGCGTGCCTCATCGAGGGCCTGCGCTTCATCACGCTCATCCCGGACGAGGTGTACTACTTCTCCGACGAGCTCATCCACTCCGTCTCGCACCCGCACCAGCCCCCGCTCCCACTCGAAAGACCGAGCCCGGACCCGCCGAAGTACGCGGTGACGTTCGTGGAGCATCCGGTGCCGCAGCTCCCGTGTCTGCTCGTGAACATTGGTTCGGGCGTGTCAATTGTGAAGGTGGACGAAGACGGGTCGTTTGAGCGGGTGAGCGGCACGAGCCTGGGAGGCGGCACGCTCTGGGGACTTCTCAGCCTCCTTACGCCCGCGACGACGTTCGACGGTACGTCAGCTCCCAAAATTTTCGGGCACTTGGTGGTGCTAAGTTAACGTTCGCCCCACCCTAACGCCTCTTCGCTCGGCCTCTTTACCTTTTGCGTATGGCGCGATAACGGCTGGTTTGGTGGGCGGCAGAGATGCTCGCGCTGTCCGAGAAGGGCGACAACGAGACGGTTGACATGCTCGTGGGCGACATCTACGGGTCCGACTACAGCAAGCTTGGGCTCAAGTCGACGATGATCGCGAGCACGTTCGGGAAGGTGTTCAAGAAGCAGGGCGGCAAGAAGGGCACGTTCAAGGCCGAGGACATATCAAAGTCCCTTCTGTACGCGATATCGAACAATATCGGCCAGATCGCGTAAGTCCCATTGAATTCCGTGTCTGCGTTGGTTCGCCGCGCGCGCGAATCTCGGGTTGCCAGCGGGCTCGACGGTAAGCTAACGTGCCGTCGATCATGTCTTTCCAGGTACATGAACGCCGAGAAGTACAACCTGGACCGGATATACTTTGGCGGGTATTTCATTCGAGGTGCGTCGTCACGTCCGCGTCCCGTGTGTCCGCCACAGACGTCTGAGTGCTCGATGTCTGCCGACGTCGAGCTTCTTTCGCGTACCCCAACGCGGCGAATTCGACTACGAATTCAAGTCGGCGTAGCCGGGGACCCGGGCTGGGCTGGATGCATGCAGGCTCCATATATGCGCACTCACATACACTCACTGACAATTCCGCGTCGCACGGTAGGCCATGCGGCCACTATCAGCACTCTCTCATACGCGATCCGGTTCTGGAGCAAGGGGACGAAGCGCGCGCTGTTCCTGCGGCACGAGGGTTTCCTGTGAGTGCGGCAGCTTGTTCTCGGGATTGGCGTCCGACGCGTGCAGCGTCGAGAAGGTTGGGAAAGAATGTTCGCTGATCTGCCCGCTTTGCATATCCGTATGGCCTTGCTGTTCGCGTCGGCTTCCCATCGCACGCCGCATGTCTCATGCCGCGTCGGGGTCGGGGTCGGGCACACAGTGGCGCGATCGGGGCGTGGATAAAGAACATCGGGGAGGGGCAGGAAGCGGAGTCGGAGAGCTAGGCCACGGGTGCTGCTGCGAGGGATGCCTGCCTGCCTGCAGGCTGCAGTGCTTTGCTTAGTTATACTTTAGGAGCGGCGCCGGATGGGGGGATATCCGAAGCAGATACGGATACTTACTGGGGGAACTAATTGGGGGTGGCGGATCTAGTAACGTACATGTAAGTATAATCTGACAGGACGCATGCGCAGTGCGATGTATGTACAGCCCCAGGCTCAGGACCGGAAGGATGCAAGCTTTGGTGACGTGAAGAACGCGTGTGGCACGATTGGAAGATGGAAGATGGGAGATGGTTGAGAGCGGGTTGGATGGGATGCGCAAAGGCAGAGAAGCTGAGAAGCTGATTCTGGTTCCACGGGTCGACGGTGGGCCTAGGTGCAGGGAGTAAGAGGATGGAGTGGGAAGGGTGCGCGACTGATAGAAGTCGGAAGACATGACAAGACAGCAGACGACAAGTTGCGGAGCGCACAAACCCCGGGCGAGACAGGGACGACGATTGGTTATCAGGATGACGCAGCACGTCCGTCATAAATAACATCAGATCGTGAGATCTATAGCACATCTCATTTCACCTGGAACCTCTCATCTCCGGAACTTGTCGCGTTGTCGTCCCACCTCGTCTCTCCCTCGGGGCCCTCCGGGATGCTAGGACTGAGCATGATCCCCGTACGGGCGTAGGAAAAGAGACGAGGCGGGTCAGAAGCAGCAGCTGAAGGTTGGTAGAGACATGCCGTTAGCGAGCCTCGGGTCATGGCAAAACTGCTATAGAGAGGCGCCCATAAACGGCCGATGATACCGAGTTGGCGGTCATCATGATCAAGCGCACGTGGATACCGAGAAAAAGCATGAACTCACAGGCACAGCTCTTGTCTCTTGTATCCTCAACCGATCCTATCACCTGTCACTTTATCCAACAGTAGTCACTCGTCCCTTCCAATCTTCCATTCCGGGCGCCCCTCTCTGTCCCACACCTCTCCCCCCGCCCAACGGATAGCAACACCGCTAGCGGTGTGCTACTCCAACAAGACCCAGCGTTAGCCACCAGTGCCACCCTCGGAATGCGAGAGCGATCGATGTGGACATGGCCTGGACGAGGTGGCAGTGTTGCAAAAAAGATTCAAATGCATAACAGGCAGGGGTCGATCATATAATACAGCTGCCGGCCGACGTCGGCCTTAAACACACCTGATGACGGATTCAGAGTGCATCCCTTAGCCGTGAGACACCTCCCTCAAATCCTCCTCTCCTCTTCTAATAAGCATCTCCGCTTCTCCATTAACCCCCCTCCCCTCCCCTATACGCCCCTTCCTTCCCTCTGTCATCTCCCCCCGTCCCATCGCTCCCTGTCCCCGTCGTCATGAACCCTGCCCTCTCCCATTCACATTGGGATCACCTCCCACCAGCTTCTTCCAAAGTCCCTCTCAAGAACGACCAGCCCAAGAAGCCTCGTCACCGCCATTTGCCTCATCAGCTCGCCGCACTCAATGAGCTCTACGACAAGACGGAGCACCCGTCTCTGGAGGAGAGGACAACGTTAGCAGAGCGTCTAGGCATGTACGTAAATAGTTTATCCAGCTTCGCCACCGTTCCCCCCTTCGTCCCCCCGCTCACTTTATGATGCGTCTGATACAGGGAGACAAAGACTGTCAATTCGTGGTTTCAGAACAAACGCGCTTCGTCAAAGAAGAGGCACAAAGCCCCCCTTACGCAATGCGAGCTGCCGCCTATATCTGCCCTAATTGCGTCTGTCTCCGCTCCTCCCGCATCACACCCCTCCCATCAAGTCGAGTACGACGAGTTATCCGAGAACGAATACCTCTCCCCGCAGTCTGTGTCTGCCGTGCACCCATTGCAGCAGCAACAGCAGCACGCGCTCTTCTACGCTGGCGAACCGCAGCCCCAGCACCTGTTTGAAGCGGAGGGATCGATGCCGCGCAAGTCCCGGTCGCGTCCGAGCCAGGAGCAGACGGAAGAACTGAAAAAATTCTACGAGCTGAAGCCGCATCCAAGCAAGGAAGAACGGGAAGCCCTCGGGGCCAAGATCGGAATGTGAGTGCTTTCTCATCCGGTTGTCATACGATCCTTCATATGGAAGTCCGAAAACTGATTTCCCCGGCTCTTCTTCCCTTTCCGGCGCCTCCTCCTCGCACCGCTTCTGCCGCCCGACAAATCACGATTGGCTCATTCCCCGTTCTCTGCATTTCTTCCTCCAACCCCGCCAGGCGCTATCAGAGCGTGACCAACTGGTTCCAGAACCAGCGAAGCATCGCCAAAAAGCGCGAGGACAAGTCGACAACCCACTCCCATTCATCATCTGCTCGTCCTTATACGCCGCCCTTCGCTCTCCCACCCTCGTCCGGCGCCGCACACCCGTCTCTAGGCGTTCCTCCGCCGACGTCGCACCCTTCCTTATCCGCACTTCTTCATTTCCCTCCGCGCGCCCGTCGGTCACCCAGCGCTGCCCCGAGCGCCCCCAGCCGCCCGGCGTCCCCCCGTGCATCACCATACCCCATCCATCAGCTCTCCATAGATGCCACCCACCGTCGGCCGAGGCGAACACGTCCAGAACCACAGCAGCTCGAGGCGCTCAAGAAGCTGTTTAACCGGACCAAGACTCCCTCGATCGAAGACCGCCAACGGCTCGCTGCGGAGATCGGCATGGACGTGGGCAAGGTGACGAACTGGTTCCGGAACCTCCGGCAGTCTGACCGCAAACGCGCGCGCCAGAACGGGAGCGCGAGCGCCGAAGAGATGGACGAGGATCCCGAGGCGGACGCGGACGCGGACACGATGGACGTCGACGATGACGCGAGCACGCATATGACGGTGTCGCGGACGGCCACGCCGAGCGCGACCTCGACCTCGGGTGTCGAGTCGGTCAAGATCGAGGCTCTCGAGGAGAAGCCGCTGCACCTTCACGGGCCCAGTCCTCGCTCCCATGGACATGCCCACGCTCCGTCGCACTCCATTTACGCTCGTATGCCGTTAGCACACTCACAGTCGGAGCTGGGCAGCGACGAGGAGCTTCCGGAGGCTGTTACGCCTTCGCCGGAGTCCTCGCCTCCTCCGCCGACTGTGGCGTCGACGTCGAGCCTCGCCCTCCCGCTCGCTCACCCCCATGCGAGGGAGACCAAAGCGTCGATCAATAGATATGCGCTTGAGTACGCGCAGTACGAGAGCGAGAAGGTGGCGCCGGAGCTGGAGGACAGCGGTGTGAAGATGGAGGACGCGTTGCTGCTGCTGAGCTTCCACCATGGCACGGTTGTGCACTAGCGACAAAAGTATCGCGGATCTTGTACGTGTATCGCGAACTTCTTCGTGTACGATAACGTTCCTTACTGGGCCCGTGCCGTTGCTAGGTTGACATGTACACGACCCTGTAATCAGCGCACCACCCGTGACTGTCCAAGTTGGAGTCGGACATACATACACGCTGTTGATATTCCCAGCCCCAGCTCCGACATGTACTAACTCGGGAGCGCATAACCTGTTGACCCGCGCTCTCGCCTTCCGTTGTCTCCTCGGCATCCCGTTTCCCGTGTACATACGTTACGATCTGTATACTCACCCCGCTCGCCCACATGTTTGCATTCGTTCCAGAGGTCTCGTGCCGTTGTCATCTAACTACACATGCATACTGATGTACATACAGCTACTCTACGCTTACCTTGTTTTATAATATCCTGTCCATGGCTGTTCATGCACCTGCATCGCAATTCGGTATCTCACATCCACCCCTGTCTCTCAATGCTGGTGCATTCGTACTGATGTACTACTCCCTTATCAATATATATTCTTCATTGAAAATCCCGGTCGGTATTTCAGTAATCGCAGCTCGGCCGATTGTTGTAAGTCCCTTGAGTAAACCATATTGACAAAGCGGAACAGATCTTATGGTGCGGAGTTTGAGAAAACAGGATGCCGCCAAGCACTTTGGATAGAGGCTCGGGGATGGCCTCGGGGATGCAGGCACTCCAAAAAGATGAACCCTGCCCGGATTGAACGGACGACCTTGAGGATTTTCCCAGCTGGAATCTCACGCGCTACCACTGTGCCAAGGGTTCATGGCTTTACCATCCCACTAATCTACTATCACATCTTTTCATTACATAACCCGAGCCCCGATCGGGCGAGCCCATATGAAACTCCAGACAAACCAACACCAACCATTACGATGGGCGGGCTAACACGAATTCGCGCTGTTTAAAAGGCCAAGGCGTCTTATTGGTGTTCACCAGTGCTGGCTTGTCCCGTCCGTCTCGCACCGACTCGCTATGAGCGCCCCTTGGATACAACGCTATTGTCGCCCAGTTCTTCCCCGCCCAAATCCAAGTTCAGTGTGGACCACATCCCCAATCTAACAGGACGAGTCGTTATCGTCACCGGCAGGTTCTAGACGTTTATCTGTGTTAGTGGAAGCAGCTGATTAGCCTATTTCAATTGCAGGCGGGAACACGGGGATAGACAAGAAGTCCATCAACGTACACATACAATGGGTCTACCCTCCTTCACCCCCTCGTCTACCCTGTTGAGGACCTACTGCAGCATAATGCTAAGGTCTATATGGCCTCCCGGAACAAGGCGAAGGCGCTCGCTGCGATAGACGAGTTGAAGCAGGCCACGGGAAAGGGGGCTGTCTTTTTGCAGCTCGACTTAAGCAGTTTGGCGTCCACGAGGAGGGCCGCGTAAGAGTTCCTCAGGTCAGTTCTTTGCACGTTCCCAGGTCGATCAAAAGCTGTTCTAACAATCATGCTGTAACGATTCTAGCAAGGAACGCGAGTCGCACATCCCGTTCAACAACACGTTAGTGATGTAGGCATTAATTCTTTCAGCTGTGGATTGAACTTATTTATGGCTGCTTTCGGCGGTGGCGTCGTGAACACGCCCATCGAGCAAATGACAACGGAAGGCTATGACCTCCAATTCGGCATCAACGTCGTCGGTATGCTCTTCACATACACTTGCTTTGGCTCGGAGACGTAGTGACGAGTCTCTGGTCGGTATCGGAAGTAACTCCCAATACGGCGCTGCGACAGATCGCGTCCGACGGAATACGCCGTATCCACGTATGTCGCGAAATGGAGGGGTTCAAAGCAACCATTTCAATCAGGTTTCACAGAGGCGTAGTTTTGACGAAAAATGTACTTCATCTTGGCGGAACCAGAGAAACGGTGACCGAGGTTGGCGACATTCTTGGTCACAAATGAGTAAACTCGGAAGAATATTGGAAGAGGATTTGAGAATGAGGATCGCCTAGATAACACCTGCCTCGGATGAACATCTGCGCACGTTCGTCACTAGTCCTCACTAGTCATCATTGGCGGCGTTCGAGGCGTAAAAGCACCGCGGTTATTCCCATCTTTAGGGCGCGCCCAGGGGAACACGGGGAAGAAGGCGAATCGAACCTACAAGCGTTGAGACAGGCTGTGAGATCCAGGTCAGGGGTTAGAGGAAAGTCACAGAGGAACGTAGTCAAGAGACGTACCGAGAGTTACGGAAGGAGCAGCGAGGAGACCTCTAACGTCAACTAACCACAACCGAGAGTATTCCGTGAGCATATTCATAAGAAGACAAGGAGCCATGACTGATTTTAGACTCTTGTTGAGGTGCATCGGCAGGACGAGGAAGCCTGACCGCTCGGACTGTGGCCACCGAGACTGGTACTGCACAGAGGGCCGCCGGAAATCCTCAGTAACGGCCACGGAGCGCAGCGCGATACCTGCTTGGATGGAGGATACGGCATTCCCGCTGCGGCGTGAAGTATAGAGAGCGGAGGAACATAGTCGAGCAATAGTGAAGGAGAAAAAGCGACTGCCTGGAGAAAGTCGTTTGCAGGCGGCTTGGAGGCGCTACGAGTCGGTTCGGCGGACCGCATGGAACAACGTGCGCATGATGGAAGCGATCGGCTCGGGCGCTTACTGTGTTCTCCACTTGTACTTAGAGGTGGAGGCTCATGCCGAGAGCCATGCCACCCTCCTCTGTTTTCCCTCTCCATCGTATCCTCTCGTGAATCCAACGCTGAGGGAATCGAGCACGCAATTAGTGCCTGTGTCGCCATGGAGTCTTCGTTCGACGGAGGAGCGGCAGTGGACGAGAGGCACCCGCTTATTTTGTTGATTTCCGCTGCCTTCTGGGTCATATGTGCGTAGAACATGCCCTGTGGTTGAGGATAGCAAATGAATACCAATGTTCTGCTACAGTATGGCTTCTATCATGGGTCAAAGCTTTGGTCGCATTCGCCACGATTTCGCTACCCAAATTCATCTACTCGGTGCTCTCGTACTCCATGACCTTGACGGTAACGTTACCCCATATACACTGCCCACACATTCGAATTCTCAAACGCCACCCTCCTCTAGCTGAATTTCTGGTCCTTTGCCCTCCTCTTCTGTGCTTGCGCTGTTGCGCTCAACTACTGGATCCGGTTCCGCTATCTGAACAAGTACGCTCATCTGAAAGAGCCACCTCTGGTGAAGGCCGATGCGCAAGAGCTCCACCCGGACGTGAATACACCCGAACAACCACCCTCGTTCCATAATTATCTTGACGAATTCCTGCAAGCAGTTCGCGTCTTTGGCTTCTTGGAGAAGCCGGTGCGTCGTTAGAACAGATGGGATGATTTGCGGTGGCTGAACATGTTACCTAGGTCTTTCATGAGCTCGCCCGGCACTTGCAAACTAGAAGGCTTCTTGCCGGGGACACCTTGTCTCTTGACCAGGACAAGAGCTTTTATTGCGTCATCGATGGAAATGTGCAAGTTTATGCGCAAACGGGGCATCCTATGCAGCTAGCTCGCAGCGGGAATTGGGACGAGGAAGATATGAACGGATATCAGCTCCTTAACCAAGTTGGCTCAGGCGGAACAGTCTCCAGCTTGTTCACCATCCTTAGTCTCTTCACCGAGAACGTCAAGATGAGTTGGCAAGATGGCGACAGACCCGACGACGTGTCCGAGTGCCACGGCGGCTCAGCTTCACCCAGTCCTTTACGGACCCGAACTCGGCGTTCTGATTCTGATGTCTCACAGCTCGATCTATCTTCTGTGCAGGGTCCTCGAAATCGGGCTGCATCCGTTTCGTCTTCGGGCTCAACAGTGCATGCGGCCAATCTCACAACCCCGAGACGTGGACGCTCAGTGTCCGGCGACACACGGCTCAGGAGAACGCCTAATGGTGTAACGCCCTCCACCACTTACATCTCTACCAGTTCGTCTACAGACACCCAGAGTCACTACGGTGTAGTGGCACGAGCGGCAGAGGATAGCACCCTGGCCGTCATCCCGGCAGAAGCGTTCCAGCGGCTGACGAAGAAGTTCCCCCGAGCAGCGGCTCACATCGTACAAGGTCGGTGGAGAGTCGTCTTTATGTATGCATCAATTAATCTCCCTATTCGCATGATCGTCCAGTCATCCTCACTCGGTTCTCGCGTGTCACCTTTAACGCGGCACACAACTATCTCGGGCTGACAACAGAAGTCCTTCGGACCGAGAAAGCCATCAACGACATCGCCTGCCATCCGTTACCCCAGTCGTTCTACCAGGGCGGTCTTAAGCAACTACGCCATCGATTCGACAGCGTACCCATTGCCAGTGACTCCAATGCATCCAGCGACTATGTCAGCTTCAGCCCGTCCAGCAAATCGAGCAGCAAGTCCACCCTCTTCTCGGATCTCAAGAAGACGAAGTCAAGCATAGGCTCAACGGGGTCCAAGTCAAGTCCCGCCTCCACCCCAGCTGCGACCTTGAACAGCCATGGCGCGCGCCACTTTGTCCAAGCGGGAGACCTCCTCACAACGGCAGGGAGCCTGACCGAAACCCCGAAGAACATGTCGCGCTCAGCGAGCACCAGCGGCACGATCGCCACCCCGACGCCGCACCCTCCGCTGCTCGAGCTCCCGACACTGAAGTTGACCCCAGACGACTTCGACCTGCGTGAGGAGGTCATGTCGTGCATCGCCAAGTCGATCGGGCTCATCCAGCCGCCGCTGAGTGGCGGCGACTCGGTCGAGGCGTCACCGGCGTTCCCTGCGAGCGGTTCAGACGACGGCGGGGCGTCGCGCGGGCAGGACCAGCAGGCGTTCCGGTCGTCTTTCGGGTCGCTATCGCTGCTCGACATCGGGGTGGACGACGCATCGAGCAGCCGCACGGAGAGCTCGTCGTCGGTACATACGGACGGGTACATGAGCAATTTGGACAACGAGGTCGAGATTTTGTTCTTCCCCGCTGGCTCGATTTTGGCTAAGGCGGGCGAGAGGAATACCGGTGAGTACAGTAGAGGGGTGCAGGTTCACCTGTGATCATGTTGATTGACATTTGTGTGGATGTCGCACTAGGTCTGTTCTACGTCATCGATGGCTTCCTTGACATGATCTTGCCGACGGAGAACAACGGGGGCGAGAGCGCCAAGACTGAGCGTGGAAAGAATGTCCAGCCTGAGGATGAAAAGACCCGTTCTCAGTCCCGGTTTGACTTCTTATTCGATGGGAACTCGCGCACTGAAGGCACGACGAAGAGCAAGCGCAACAAGGACCGGTCGCAGAAGCCACTGTTCACCGTCAAGCCTGGTGGAATCGCTGGATATCTCTGTGAGTATCAACCTCTTCTCTCCCAAACAGTGCTAATGCACTTTGGCGCAGCATCCCTGACACAGACTGCATCGTACGTGGACATCGTGGCTAAGACGGACACATACGTCGGCTTTTTGCCGTCGCCCGCGTTAGAACGCTTGCTCGAACGCCGCCCAATTGTCCTCCTCACGCTCGCGAAACGTCTTATTTCCCTGCTCTCTCCGCTTGGTACGTATTAGTCCCTCATCTAGTCATTCAGAAAGCCTGACATCACGCATATATAGTACTTCATATCGATGGCTCGCTTGACTGGGTCCAGGTCGACGCTGGCCAAGTTCTTTGGCGACCGGAGGATATCAGTGACAGTTTCTACATCGTCATCAATGGCCGTCTCCGCGCGATTACGGAGAAAGAGAATGGCGCAATCACGATAACTGCTGAGTACGGTCAGGGAGACACGGTCGGAGAGCTCGACGTCATCACAAGCTCGCCGCGGCGGAATACTGTTCATGCTATTCGTGACACGGAGCTTATCCGGATGCCTCAAACACTGTTCAACGCAATTTCGGCTCGGTGAGTGCAACCATGTTTCGACAAAGCCACATGACTGAGAAAAAAGCACAGAAATCCACGGACAACAGCTCAGTAAGTGCATTCATGGCGTTCGCTACGTGCATACTGACGATGTTGTGCTTTTAGACTGCTCCGGATGATCGCTTCGCGTGTGCGCACTGAACTCGACACCTCGCACAAGAACATGGTTGCGGAGCGCTCCCGCGGAAACATCAACCTTAAGAACGTCGCCATCCTCCCTGTCTCGCGCAGCATCCCAATCGAGCCCTTCGCACGCAAACTGCACACCGCTCTCGAAGCAGTCGGCGCCCCAACGGCATTCCTTAACCAGGCGTCCGTATCCGATCACCTCGGGCGGCACGCGTTTACGCGGATGGGCAAGCTCAAAGCGGCGGGGTGGCTCGCGGAGCACGAGCAGAAGTTCCGCATCGTGCTGTACATCGCGGACTCGGCCGTGAGCAGCTCCTGGACGCAGACGTGCATCCGCCAGGCGGACTGCGTGATGGTCGTCGGCATGGGCGATGACCCGAGCATCGGTGAGTACGAGCGGCTGCTGTTGTCGCTCAAGACGACCGCGCGGAAGGAGCTCGTTTTGCTGCACCCGGATCGGTCGGTCCTTGCTGGCTCGACAAGGGAGTGGCTCAAGGTGAGCGGTTCTTGGGGATGTTAGAGGGCTGTGCTGAGATGGCAATAGCTTCGTCCATGGGTCCATCAGCACATCCACGTGGAGCTGCCAGTAGGTGCAATTACTGCTTGACCTGAGGTCTTCACTGAACGGTATCGGCCAGGGTGTTAGTCCGTCAGTCGCGCGGGCAGCCCCCGCACCTCCAGACCCCGCGGCAGTCGTAGCCCTCAAGAAGATGAAGGACCGGGTCCAGAGTGAAATTCAGAGATATCGCAAGCTACGCTCCGATCCACGACCGCAGCGTCCCCAACACATGAGCGACTTTGCTCGTCTAGCTAGGAGGATATGCGGGAAATCGATAGGTGTCGTCCTTGGCGGAGGGGGCGCTCGTGGTATCTCACATCTGGTGCGTTCCCCGATAGACCTACGAAGGTTCTCGATTCTCATGGCGTTTACAGGGAGTTCTTCGTGCACTGGAAGAATTTGGCATTCCCGTTGACCATATCGGAGGTGAGTACTGCGAGCGTCGTCGAATAAGCATTCTCTGAGCCGACCTGCAGGGACGAGTATCGGTGCCTTGATCGGAGGATTGTATGCGCGAGAAGGGGATATCATATCAAGCGCAGGGAGAGCGAAGCAGTTCGGCGCGCGGATGGGCAATTTCTGGAGGATGTTGTCCGACGTGACCTATCCTATTGTTGCCTACACGACGGTCCGTATTGCTCCGTCATCGGATGTGAAGGATGTGCTAAACACAGCGTTCTAGGGTCATGAGTTCAATCGCTCCATTTACAAGGTTTGCTACACGGCGTGCTGCTGCAGGGTCTTGCATTGACTTCCGCCGATTCCAGGCTTTCTATGATCTCCACATTGAGGACATGTGGTTGCCCTTTTTCTGCAATTCCACAAACCTTAATCCCTCCCAAATGGAGATACACGAGACGGGGTATGCGTGGCGATTTATCCGTAAGTGTCGTTGAGGATAGGACCGCGGATCGGGGAGCTGGAAATTTGCTGCATAGGCGCTTCGATGACCTTGGTTGGATTATTGCCGCCGATCTGTGATAATGGCAATATGCTTGTGGATGGAGGATACAGTACGTAAGCTTCTTCCTCTGCGACTCGTCCTCGCTGACTTGAAGCGCGTTACAGTCGACAACCTACCGGTAAGTCCTGTCGTATCAGCTGGCAGTTCATTGGTACTATGTGGGGATCAAGGTATCTGCCATGCTCTCCATGGGGGCGAGCGCCGTCATTGCGTCGGATGTCGGATCGGTATGTGCATAGATTCCCCAGCTGCAGCATCCCCTTCATAGATGCTGTCCCCAGATCGACGACAACTCCCCCCGGAACTTTGGGGACTCGGTCTCAGGAGTGTGGCTCTTTATCAATCGGTGGAACCCGTTCTCCAATGCACGGAACGTGCCGGCGATTACTGAGCTGCAGCAGCGCCTCGCGTAGTGCGTGCAGGCCTATTCTATCTTTCGCTCCGGAACGCCTCTGACTGGGCCCCTAGCGTCTCGAGCGTGAAGACCCTGGAGGAAGCCAAGACCACGAAAGGCTGTCTATACATGCAAATGCCCGTGCAGGAGGTACGAAATGCCCTTCGCGAATCTGCGAGAAACATTGCTGACTCGCGGCTCGTTACAGTATGGCACCCTCCAGTTTGGTAAGTTCGAGGAAATCCAGAAGAAGGGCTACCACGCTGCCATGGATTTCCTCGCGAAGTTTGACGCCGAGGGTCTTTTGCCGTCGGCGTACGTCGGAGACACGCACAAGCCCGCAACAAGTAGAACGCGTGGGCGGAGCGCCCGCCGGAATTCCATCTGAGTGCTTTGCCTTCATATGCCCTCTGCCACGACCTCTTCCTGTAAGTCCGCTGCATGCGTTGGGCATTCTGTTATTCACGCTATCCTAGATGTAGCCTAGTGTTTTGTTTCTCTCATCAACCCGGACAATGCATATTCCGACCAGTGTACTATACCAATCCATGGAGCTCAGAGGGCGGGGCCCAGCTGAATCTCCAACCTTCGAAACATCAAGCAGTGTGGATGGACGGCCGTCCAAGCAGGTATGTGTATCCCCAGTATTCGGCCATCGGGCATTATGAGAAGACGAGGCCGCCCTAATGTCTGCACCGTGGCGTTCCATCCAGGACGGCCTCGTGTGATTTTGTGACTGAAGGTTTGTCCCCCCCTCCCTTGAGTGTACAGATCGAACCTGACAGCAGGCTTCCCAGCAATGAGGAGTTCGCGTGGCATCTGAGGGCAGGCGATCTGAGGGCGCGGGTGAGTGGGGGCTCTTGGGAAACAGTATTGGCTTGCTGCGGTAGAATAGCAGCCGTGCTGCTCGTGGGCGCTCAGCGAAGGAGATTTAATCCCTCGTCATCGTCGTCGGGACTGGCCAGCGGTCTCCTACCAGGACTCTGTACCACGCATTACCCACCAACCCTGTCCAGCCATGATTGTCGATATGCCCCCTCCTGCCCTCTTTCTGGAACGCACCGGCGAGCATGTGTTCCGGGCACCCAGCCCTGTATGGGGCTACTTGCCCCAGCTCAACGAGTGGGGTGGTATCCACCTGGTTTGGGAAATAGATCGGGTCGGTGGTCAGGACCACATCCCCACCTTTAGAGCTATTCCTGTCTGTGAGTACACTTGGTACTAATCACTTGTATCGTTTGGCCGACCCTTCGAGTTCTCAAGACAGGGGAGAGAGACTAGAGGTCTATGAATCATTGGGCACATCCAAGAAGGCAGCGAAGGAGGAAGCCGCCATGAAGATGGCACTCAGCGGGCATTGCGTGAGTTGTGGTAGTCTCAGGCTTTTGCTGCGGGTAGCCTGTATTGAGCAACGATCACAGTGAGCTTGCGTGCGGTCTTTGTTCAGCCTCCTGCCTTCGATGTGTGGTCCAATGGGCCTTGAATTTGAGTACCGTTGGTTTACCAAGGATGGGTCTCCTTCTGCCCCTTTTGTAGGCCCTCTGGATCATGTGTATTTTGCTTGTGCTTCTCGTCATCGTCATGCCTGGTTGCTCCTCGTCGCAGTATCATTTGTTTTTGTATCACGCTTTGTACGCTCTCACAGTAATGAATACCGCCGGCCATAACAAGAACAAGAGTTCAGTCGATCTGAAAATGGTTGAAGAGGCACTCGTGCAACGTTGTTCACGCGTGTTTTCCTCTCAGGGCTCCCGCACACCAAGGAGACGCCGCAGTGTGTCATGGGATGCGTGTCAGCGTGAAGCGCGGGAAGCCGGCCCGCCTCCGAGTCCATCGTCCAAGTCGGGTCGAGCCACAGCGGCACCATGATATCGCCAGCCTTGCTTGACTTCGCTTTCAGCCCTCGTGGCCCGTTCCAACACTCTGCGTGTCACTCGGAGACAAAGAGTCGTGATGGCCATGGCGTCCTCCTCTGCCCCTCCATCCGAAGTCGCGGCATCGAAGACGGATAGTGCAAGTGACGGTCAACTGGATGTCTCAATACTGAGGGAGTTGGCTAGGAAAGCCTTGGTGGATTCACTTAACTCCGTACGTGATATGGTCTGGTTACTCAATGCGAAGTTTTGAACCGTAGTAGGTTAACGGCGCAAAAACGCTTGTACTAGACCCAACACTTGCAGGGCCGCTCGGGTTGGTGACGGAGGTTGCTCTTCTCAAGGTGCGTACGGCGGTAACTTCTCCACCGTATTCTCCTGACATCGTGCAGCACCATGGCGTAGACAAGCTGTTCTGGCTCGAGCCCGGGGCCTTGTCCGCTACCTCCACGAACATCGTGTATCTGTGCCGACCGCTCATCAAGTGGATCAAGGTCATAGCAGGTTAGGTTTCATTTCATTGACGCATTGCTCGACCTCTTTTCTCATCCGGTGCAAGACCAGATCAAGCGACATGCAAGGGAAAACCAGAAACACACATACACCATATTCCTTGTTCCTCGGACGTCCACCCTTGTCACGCGTATTCTTGAGGAAGAGGGCGTGCTCGGCGATGTCATGGTGTCCTCGTACGACCTCCAATTCATTCCCATTGCCGACGACGTCGTTTCTCTGGAGAATGACAATGCATTCAAGGAGATATGGGTGGTGAGTACGTGAATCGCGACGAATGTTGTGAACCATGAGTTCTCACCATGCGCCTAGGATGGAGACGAAACCGTCGTGTACGATTCCATGCATGCTCTGATTACTTTGGAGAAGCTACACGGCCTCTTCCCCCGTATTATCGGGAAGGGCGACTATGCAGGGGTTGGTGCCGCGTCCTTCGTCCTTCAGATTTCAGCTAACACAGTGCATAGCGCCTTGCGAATCTCCTGACGAGAAATACACCTCAAGCTGCAGCAAATGCGCCTGCTGATACACATCTAAACGCGCATTCGGACACCATTGATTCGTTAGTCATAATCGACCGCAGGGTGGACATGATCTCCCCTCTCCTGACGCAGCTCACGTACGAAGGTCTCATCGACGAACTGATCGGTCTCAAGAACTGTTCGTATGGCCGTACCCTTTCGTAAACTTCTTCTGCTTACGCACTGCCACAGCTCATGTGGAAGTGCCCGTGTCCCTTGTCTCACCGCCATCCGCATCCAACCAAGCAGACGCTTCCGCAACTCCTAGCGCTGCGGCCGCGTCCACCTCTCCGGTGGCGACCCTGACGAAGGAGAAGAAGCGTAAGCACCACCTCACCACCGCTACGGACCCGCTCCTGGCGGAGCTGCGGGACCTAAACTTCTCTGCTGTGGGCAAGAAGCTCAATCAGGTGGCACGACGGCTTGACGAGGACTACAAGGTTTGTGTTTACTCATTGGCGACGGCGAACCCCGCATGACCACTAATGGTATGACGTGCATCGCCAGCTTAGGCACCAGGCCAAGACGGTGGCGCAGCTGAAGGACTTCGTTGGTCGACTGGGTGGGCTCCAGAACGAGCACCAGGCCCTCAGGCTGCGTGAGTCTCCGCCTCAACGTGTTCCGCGCATGCCCGGTACTGAACTTTCTTTGCTTTGCTTTTTGTCTGGCAGATACCGGGCTGTCAGAGATGCTGGTGCCGATGACGAGGACGGAGGAATTCAACAAGTCGTTGGAGATCCAACAGAGTGCGTGCACCATGCAAGCGTAACGGCCAGGGTCGTGTCCGCGGCGTTCTCACCCCTCGTTTTCTAGATTTGCTCGCGCTGTATGACGTGAATGTGCAGATTACGGCGATCGAGGACCTGATCGCCCAGGGTGCGGATATGCGTACCGTCGTCCGACTGCTTTGTCTGGCCAGTGTGGTCCTGGGAGGTATCAAAGCGAAGTCATTGGAAAATATCAAACGCGAAATTCTGCAGGTAAGTATGCTCCTATATCTCCCTAAGCTCTTTATCGACGGTGCCTTCTTATAGACGTACGGCTACAATCACTTGCCTTTACTCCTATCACTCGCCGCACCACCACTCGCCATCCTCCTGCCAAACCCTCTACCTCCCAATGCCCCGCCCTCCGTCGCCGACTCCAAATACCCTTACGCTAACCTGCGCAAATCCTTGCGGCTCCTGATTGAAGACCCGGACCCCATGGAAGAGCTTGAGAACGACATCAGCTACGTGTACTCGGGATTCGCGCCGATCAGCGTTCGTCTCGTGCAATGCGTCGCGCAGAAGGGCGGCGTACTCAGCAACCCCGCAGCAGAGAAAGACAAGCGGGGCGGCGGGGCGGACGCCAACGCCGACGGCAGCGCGCGACGAGGCGCGGGAGCGACGCTGGTGCAGGTGCAGGCGCACCCGATCGTGGGGTGGAAGGGCTTCAAGGACCTCATCTCATCCTTGCCGGGCGAGACCGTCGACGTCGTGCAGAAGCTGCCCGGAGGCCCAGACACAAACGCGCCAGCCGCGGCGGCGGCGTCCTCCTTGTGTACGTTGCTCTTGCTCGTTTCCTCGCTTCTCGGGTTCGAAAGAGACGTTCTGACCGCGCTCGCGCAGTGCTTCCGAGGGAACGGCCGACGACGACGGTCGTGTTCTTCCTGGGGGGGTGCACCTACACGGAGATCGCTGCGCTCCGGTGGGTGGGGCGGCAGAACAAGGGTGGGTTGGCTAACGCAGTCGTTGCCTTTGTTTGTGCCTTGCTGATATGGGGGGTGTTCGTGCTCCACAGGAAGGAAGTTCTTGATCGCGACGACGGGGATTATCAACGGGAACAGCATGATAGACAGCATTGCGGGCACGGCGGGCGCCACGTCGAAAGAGGTCGGGTTGTAGCCGGGCTCGGAGGACGGGTGGTGCGATGGACACCGACGGACATATTTAAATCGGTGGGATGAACGGCGTTCTGTGGAACCGTCGCTATGCCACTCCATCGACGTCTCGCCGGGGAGGCTCCCTACCTGGCACCGAGATGGGAAATTCGCGGGCCATGGCGAATTTTCGAGGGCAGGAGGGGACATGCCAGATATATTACATCACCATTTGGGCCATCGTTTGTATTCACTGTTTGCGTTCCTAACGAGTGCAAACATGGCTCGGCAATCTGGCGAGCCGTGGCCGCGGGCAGCCCTGGGGCGGATGACGTTGCAAGTGGGACCCCGCAATGCATAAGGGGAGCAGCTTCTTTTCTTCTGAGGGACCACTGCCGGGGAGTGTGCCAGAACTCAGGCGCTCGTGACGTGTGGTTCAAAAGATCAAGATGGCGACCCTGGCGCCCGACTCGGACGGGGAGACGACCGCACCTCTGCGCCCCGCAGCGGTCCCAGCATCCAGCCTGTGCTGGGTGGGGGGTCAACGCTGGTCTTCCGGACTCCCACAGAGAGCTCCCGGCAGCATTTGTCGAGAAATTGGACTAGATCAGGCGTGATACATCTAGGGTCGACTGCAATTATGTACGTGTTCACGCGACCAGGGCAATGCCGAGTCCGCCCCTCACTGTCTGACGGTGCGGCAGATGAAGAGTGTGTAATGTGGGGGATATTAGCATATAGTTAAGGGCGTTGGTAGCTGCACAAACAAGTCAGAGAGAGCCCGGGGAGGGGGAGAATGTACGAGCACCCAGCTGCCATTTGTGGGGAGATATGCGGAGGCAGTGGTCGGGGTCCGTGGTCTGACGGGGAAGTGCGATCGAAGCGCGTTTACGGGACTAAAAGCCGTCAAGAGTGCACGGTCCTCCTCTAGGCTCTCTATAAAGCCCCTTAGCAAGAGCCTATGCGTCACCCACCTCTCTCCCCTCCACCACGACCTATACCCTCCCATCAGGAGCCCCCCAGCAATCCCCCAAACCGCTGAGCTCACACAGGTCCGCCCGTTCTGATAGTTTCCGCGCACGCACGCTCACGGGTCTGGCTTCTGCGCAGCACGAGTGATGGTCGTTACCACCGGAAAGCAGACCGCGGGGGACGCGCCCAAGAAGACGGCGGCGAAGGGACGGAGTGCGTGCCCGTGTTTTTTGCGTGCGCGTGAAGAGGTTCTGACCGTGCAGGGGGTGCGACGCGTACAGGAAAGACGAGCAGCGCCGGCGGGCGGAAGAAACTGACCGAATTCAACAAGTTCATGCAGACCGAAGTCGCGCGGCTCAAACAGGAAAATCCCGACATGCCGCATAAGGACAGGTGCGGCACCAGTGCGGTCTCTCGGGTCTCGTGCGCGCAAGGAACTTATAGCTGGGCGGGTTGTAGGTTCAAGCTCGTCATTGACAACTGGAACAAGCAGAAGGAGAGCAAGTAGTCGGGCCGCTCCTATTGGCCGCTCTGCGATACCTCCTTCGACGTCCTCCGCTGTCCTCTTCCTCCGCGTCGAATCGGTGTGAGTGTGCATCTGTTCGCGCGGTGATCGTCGACTGTGTTTGTGCTGTTATGTGTTGTCAAGCTCCGTCATCCTCATCCCCAGCTCAGCCGTTCTCCGTTCGATTTGACTTACTGACGTTGGATTGTCGCCCGTGAAGTCGATCGTAGGTACTTGTTGCTCTGGCGTCGTAGTGCGCGCGATGTACGATATGTTGTGGTGGTTGTACATTATATCTGCCAATGCAGGATGCAGTAATGGACAAGTTTCTGTGCCTCGCGCACAGACGACTGTCAGATGATAATTGCACGCTTGTGGCCACCGACGTCGACGGACCGCTTTGGGGTGGGACTGCCCTGTCATAGCGTGGGAAGAAGGTGTAATGGAGCGGCTACGGCATTTGGCAGGTGCGGAGCAGAGCCCGAGAGCAAGCCCGAAACTCTTGACGGCTTTCGCCATGCTCGTTCCCGAGCCTGCAGCATCCGTCTAGCTCCTCTCGGTCCTCTCTTGCCTTCCTCCTTTCATCTCCCTTGCGTCTTTTTTACAACAACCCTCGCGTTTACTCTGTATCTTATCGAGCTCATCTCCATGGCTCAGAACTGCTGTCTCTCGCCATGAGCCACACGCACGACATCGATAACGACGACCCCTTCCTCCTCCTTGATCCTTATGAGTCCCTTACCGGCTCCCCTCGCCTCAAGGAAAGAGTGCGGGAGCCTCAACATCCCCTTCCAGACTCGCACGACTCCCCCCCTCCTCCCTCGTCCTCTGCCCCAGTCCTCCCACTCGACTGGTACTACGATCCTCTCCCTGTACACAGCGACATGGCAGATGATGCATCATCCAGCCCCTCGAAAGGCAAAGGTGTCTCTCAACCTGTGTTCATCCAGGGCAGAGAGCCCACCGACATCCAGGTCGACACCTTCCAAATAGTTGGATCGTCCTCTTCTGCAGGCAATCTCAGCCCTACTCTCTCTTGGCCAGACCCGTCCCCGTCCATCGTCAACCCGTCCCCAATACAGCTCACGAACTACCACGACCTCGCACTAAACTTAAACATAGCCGCAGACTTGTACGACCTCGAGAACGTCGGCGAGTCCTCGGCCTATTCCGCAAAGGGCAAAGGGCGTGAACGGCCGCCCATCCTCCCGCCCCTCGAGCTCACGTCGCCCTCGCTGGACTACTTCGACGCGCAGTGGGCCTCATCCATGAGCTCCGTCTCCATGTCACCGCAGACTGCAGGCCCGTCTTCCTACGGTTCTGGATTTGGGTCGATCGTCGAGTCTGCGCGGGGCACTACCCATGATATCACTCCCCCGGTCTCCCCCGAGGCCTCAACGCCTCTGGAGCCCATCCCGAACCGCCGTCGCTCCCTCTCCAACATCTCGATTCGCTCGACGCGCTCGCTCTCTGCCCTCCCCGTCAACAGAGTGAAGGCGAAGCTTGCGACCAGCAAGGGGCCCGGGCATATAGCCCGCAAGCTTCTGTTCAAGAGGAGACAAAACACTCCGACGCCAGGTTCTTCGTCCGCGACGACCCCAACACCAATTGATCACGACCTCCACGGCAGCAACAACTGTTTCCTACCCTGGGCCCGCGATTTAAAGTCTTGCACAAGTCCGCCGCAGGGTACCCTTGTGGATATCGATGTAGACCTCTCTGGCAGCATTCCGCCTGTCTCTCATCTATATCGCCTGGGGCCGACCTCTGGCTCAGCTGTGCTGCGCACGAAGGGCAGGTCATACTCCTCCCCCTTCCCTCTGAATTCCTCTCCCCTTGACATTGTGCCTATCACGCCCACCGAGCTCTCGCGCCCGGTTCCCGTCGATGTGCACAACTACTTCGATGACCACCTGCCCCGTGAGCTGAGGATACTTGTTTTGGCGGCGCTTGTCGACCTGCAGGAAGCGGAGCACTGCCGGACCGTCGCGAGCGGGAAGTGGACGGTCTTCCGCGCTGGGCTGTCCCGCAACAGGCATGTCGGTGTGGAGAAGGGCATCCGGGAGCTGTTGAAGCTGAGCAGGGTTGGTATACTCCCCTTGTCTCCTGTGAAGCACGGATGACCTACTGGTCGTGTAATACCAGGTTTCGAAGGCTTGGCAAAGCCTCGTATACGACGGACAGCTCTGGGCGAGACTGCCAAAGCTGCCCCCCAGCGTCCTTGCGCGCCTGTGCGGACGTGCGGGGGGATTCGTCAAGCGGATCGAGTTTGCGGGTCTCGCTGACTTGGACGCCGACGCGTTGGTCGACATGACGAACGGCCTGTGCATTGAGCCGTTGCACACCGCCGTCTTGCCCCACACTCGCATCACGACTATCAACCTACAAGGTTGCACGGCGCTCGACACACGCTCCTTGCATTATCTTCTCGTTCGGTCTCCTGCTCTTCAGACACTCAACGTCAAGGGTCTTCCTGCCGTGACCAACAAGACCTGCGATATCCTCTCGATGCACTGCCATAATCTTGTCTCGCTCGATGCGAGCAAGTGTGATGGACTCGACGGGCATGGTATCAGCCGCTACGCCTCCTTGGCGCTGGAACGCGGCGAACGGCTGCGTCTCAAGATGCTTCGTCTGACCTGGTTGAGCGGCGTCACGGACGACATGATGCGCAACCTCGGCAGAGCCGCTCCAGAACTGGAGGTGCTGGACCTCAGCTATGCGTCCCCGTTCCACAACTCTGCCGTCGAAGCCTTCGTGTCCCTGACTGAGGAAGAAGCGGCAGACTTCGACGCCGTCCAGCTCACGGCGCGTGAGGCTGGTCGGGACCCGGCCGACCCAAACAGGTACTGGAGACGGGTGACATGCCTGCGACACGTCGCATTCTCGTCCTGCGTCCTCCTCACCGACCACGCGCTCTCGCACCTTGCGCACGCCGTTCCGAGGCTCGAGTTCCTGGAACTCGCAGGGATCGGCCCCGAGCTCCGGGATGACGGTCTGGTCCGTCTCCTGGAGACGACGCCGTACATCCGGCGCGTCGACCTCGAAGACGCGTCCGACATCACAGACGCGATCCTCGCCGCACTCACCCCGGCGAACGCGTCATCTTCCCAGTCTTCCCGCGGAGCTCTACTCCCTCCAATGCCGCCACAGCCGGGACATGCCCTCGAGCACCTCGTCTTGTCGTACGCGGGCGAGCTGACGAACGACGCGCTGCAGGCGCTCATCCGGAGCTGCACGCGCCTACGCACGCTCGAGGCGGACAACACGCGCATGAACAGCGCGACGATGCGCGATTTCGTGCGGCTCGCCCGCGAGCATTCCCTCACGGACGCCACCCTCATCGCGATTGACTGCCGTGCGGTCGGCGAGCACGCGGTCAAGGACGTCGCGGCGCACACGCGCCCGCGCAAGGGGTGGCGCGCGTGGGAGGCGAGGAAGTTGGGGTACCTCGACGCGCGCGACGAGGAGCGGCTCAATGTGGGGCAGGACGAGTGCGATGAGAACAGGATCGTGCTGAAGACGTTTTATTCGTGGCAGACGGTCGACGCGGTGCGCGCGGCGAGGGAGAAGAAGCGGAAGGCGGCGAGGAGTAGGAGGGAGGGGAGCGGGTCGGGCAGTGCTAGTAGCACGTCTGGGATGGGTGTCGACGCAGACTTCGCGACGGGGCGCGCGAGGTGGTGGGCGTCGACCCCAAGACGGTCGGGGGCGGGCTCGCCGCTTCTGTTGGAAGGCGGGGAGGGACGCGATGGGTGTACGATCATGTAAGTGCTTCCGTGCTGCCGGCGGGACGAGGAGAGGAAGGCAAGGCGAAGGCGAGAAGGTGCGTGCTGAAGCGGCAAAGAGACGATGTGTATCAATGTAGCGGACTTTCTTTGCGTTCTCTCTGTTTCTTGGGTTTTACTTCTACTGTTGTATATATCATCTCCGCTCACTGACAGTGACGACGACCGTGTAGACGTTCTAGATATGTCTCTCCTCGCTCGCTCGTAGGATCAGACAGCTCAGGGACTGGCTACTACTACTACGACTACTAATACGACGTTGTGTAACTGTATGTGTATTTGTGCGGGATGTACATGTGTACTGTACTGTATTGGTGGTTGACCTGTATCACGAATTGTTGCTTTACAAATGGCGAACGACAGCGAGGCGCAGACACGGGAAGATGGGGTTGCTACAGGGGACGGCGACACACTAGGAAGCCTTCTTAGCTTTCTTTTTGGCTTTCTTCGCTGCGTTCTTGTCCTTAGCGGACTTGCTGGTGGGCGTACCTGTTCCGCTCGCTGGGTCTGGGTTGTCTGCCATGGTCACATCTGTACTGCTCGCGGACTGCTGCGAAGCCAACTTCTTTTTCTTCGAAGTTTTTGTAGGCTTCGACCCGGTGTCGTCCCCGTAGCCTGCCAGAGCGGAGTCAGCGGATGCATGTAATGCGAGAATCCTAGTGCGAACCAGCAAACGGATCTTGAGCAGGTCTTCTGCGCTTTTTCGCACCGCTGGGCGCATCTTCGTCGCTCTTGGCTTTAGCCTTCCCCTTCGCTTTCGAGCTCATGCGCTCAGGGTGTGTCTCGTTGTCACTCTCGCTCTCGCTGTCGATCACGGCCAGTCCGTCTGCATCGTCGTCATCGCTCGAGGCATCGCCTTCAGCGAGCTTCTTCTGGTACTCCGCCCGCGCGAGCATCTTGCTCGTCACTTTTACCGGGATCTGCATCGCGGGTGTCGAAGAGGACGTAGATGAGGAGCCAGAGCCTGACGGCGCGTTGCCGTTCTCGTCGAACCGGATGTGTGTATGCGCCAGCGTGCCGTCCGATTGGGGTGTGGCTTCGCCAGGGGTGCGTGGCTGCGGCTGGCCTTTGGCTTGCGCGATCGCGTGCTTGATGAAGCGGTTCGCGGCGGCGCGGTCGACGGCGGTCTTCCCTACGACGTCAGGGTGAGAGTGTAAGCTGTGTGTGCCATGTGGAACGCACGAGGGCGAGCGAATGGGGAAGAGGGAAGAGGGATGGAAGGAAGGGGAGGGAAGGGCGAAGAGGGACATACGCTTTTCTGGGTCTTCTGCGTTCTTGATCTTGTCAAAGTATTGTCTGACGCGGTCCTGTGTGGCGGGTCCCTGAGCTAGCGCAGAATAGGGAGGATGGGGAGGGTGGCTTACGAGCTCTGCGACTACTGAATGGGACTTGGGGTCGATGCCCCGCGTCTTCAGGTAGACTGGGAGGGTTCTTAGTATTAGTTGGGCATCTGAAGGAAAGCAATTAGATGACGGACGCACTGAATATTAGATCATAGACCAAGTAAGGGAGTGCAACATTTAATTTGACTTGCTGAATCGCTTCCAAGGGGAGAAGGGACTCCGGCAATGTCTGCGCGAGAAGAGGTTCGAGTCTTTCCTCAAGGTCGTCCAGGGAATCGTTCAGTGTGGTTAGTTTTGCAAGAAGCTTCTCCGCGCCATCCGCCATATTGTACGCCAGCCAGGCTAAGTTACAGGCCAGATATGCTTTGAAACCAGTGAGAAAGGGAGACCTCCAAGCAGCCGGCCGCGATGTAGGGAAGAGCAAGATCAGGACCTGCCAGGGAAGCGCCGGAGGGATCGCCAACCGTGGCGGTCGGCAAACAACCGCAAGCGTTGCCCTTGACCATGGTCAGTCATCTCGCCCTCCTCTTCATCTCTTCCGTACCCGTTCTCATGCTTTTTGCAGTCTTCGGAGCTACGATACACTGCGAACACACAGCTTGAGCATTGTGAGCACCACCATCGTTAACATTATCGGAGCATCCCACTAAATATCACTCTCGCGCAGTGCATGCCCGTTACACTGGCACTGGTACGTCTCCACGGTCACTGTCTGGGCTTTCCATTAACGCTCTGTTACAGGTCATGCGGATCTGACGAAGTAGTGAGGAGCTCAGAAACAACTTGGCAGCCACGCTGGAGCACTAACTGTAGGTCGCAGTGAATGGCTCACCCACCAACATAGGGACACCCTATCGTCGATCGTGGGACACCCATCTCTGACTTCATTCATGGCGATCGCGGATGGTGAAGCGGTTGGGCGAGTAAAGTTTGAAATGACTGAGGTGCGTCAGGCCCATCTCGTTTCACTACAAGTCTTGCCGTTCCTTATCCCCGCCCGTAGCGCATGTTACAACCGTGCGGTCCACCCCCACCCAAAGACGATTGAATTCTGAGTACCAAGTCCTCAAACCTTGACGTAAAATCAGCTGCGTCAAGGTCCCAACTTCTGCTAAGACGACAGTCCGCAGTACGCGCTGCAACGTGGTCAAGATAATGCATGACATCCACTCCGCGAGCTCCGAGCAATGACAGGTATTAGTGTTGTACAGTAACGCGTCCATCAACCTGCTACTTCGGTAGCGTATATGCATATTTTGATTCTGGGGAGTCTTGGCATCCGCTACGGAGACTGAGTCCCAAGATGGCCAGTTTGCGCGCTGTGGCCAGCGTCAGTGATGGAGTGAAGGATGGTGAGTGGGTCTGTGTTATCGGTCTTACTTACTCGTCCAGTGGCACTCTCCGACTCAACGCTCCATCCTTCCCCGGCGCAGCAACGCTCGTGGGTTCCTTCTCACCCCATGGACTGTTTGGGCACATATATCCAGACGCGGAGGCTCCTTGACGCGGGGATTTGTCACTGTCAGCCCATTACGGCCCCGCCCAACGGAACGACTTGACGACTTGTTGCATCTCCGAGGCGCTGCCCTGGAGGCTTTCCGAGGCTCGCCCATACGCAACTGGCGGCACACGCTAATCGTAACGCTTCCCTTCGTCCGTCGATGTCTGCTCTCCGTTAACCTCTGCTACCGGCTCCTTCGCGAACCACCAAGGCCCATTGTCACACAAGACAAAGCAACCGCCGACTTCACTCCGCCACTCGACACTTCCCTATTTTCTCTTCTCTCTCTTAACGGCGAGTTCTCTCCCCGTACCATGGAACCCAACATTATCTTTCCTGTCTCCTCCCGTGCTGCGACCCTCGGCGCGCCATCTGACGACCCCACTCTATCCTCCCCAACCGCCGACATTCCTTACCCAATGCTTTCTTCCAACCATGCGCTTTCCGATCCTGCTCTCTTTGACGCATACATTGCTGGAATAGTAGCTAAGGAGAGTCACCACTACCACCACTGGCCGATGCCTCCTACCCCCACCCCCACCTCTTCAGAACGATCGTCCATGGAGGATGATGCGCATCTGGATGACTCGCCATCACAGGCCACGATTACCCAGGCGGCACTCCGCGCCGAGGCCACCTTGAAGCTCAAGAAGAAGCGATCCTTTGGACAGGCTCTGAAGGCTCTCAAAACTTCATCCTTGGACTTCACGGAGACCTGGAGGGGATCGAAACGGGTGCCTATGCCTCTTCAGCTGGAGGACGTGTCCGCGGTCAACGTGAGTACAGATCCACACTCGCACTCCACCCGCTCCGCGGTCCCGCAAAGGACGGAGGAGGACGGGTTCGAGGACCACAACCGGACCATTCGCAGGCGCAACATGCCTCATCATCCGTTCTCCCCCGAGGACGCGCCATACATGCAAGCGTACAGCCAAGTCCTCCTCGAGAAGTGAGTCCAGGGCCTTTCGTGCCCGCGCGATTCTCACGCGATCCTCATGGCTGACGGCCCTCCCTCGTGCGGTGTACAGCGATTACCAGACGCACCAACTGTTGAGCAAACTCATGCGTGCGGACTCGCCGACGTTTCACAACTTCGGCAAGAAACCTCCCGCAGACGTCCTGGACCTAGGATGTGGCGAAGGCTTCTGGGTTCTCCACGCCGCGAAGCTCTGGAAGTCGAACAACACCCGGGTCGTCGGCCTAGACCTCATTGACCTGCACACTAATGAAGCTGGCGAAGTCCACCCACACCTTGAGCCTGTGCAGCATCCGAAGAACGTTGTCTGGGAACGAGGGAACTTGTATGTGTCTTGGCATAATTGACTGCATGCGCGCCACTAATTTGCCATCAGTGTCAAGCACCCGCTGCCGTTCCCAGACAACTCCTTCGATCTCGTGCGAATGGCGAACCTCACCCTCTGCATTCCCGTGAATCGGTGGAAATTCGTGCTGACACAGGTACGAAGGGTGCTTCGACCGGGAGGCCGACTAGAACTCATCGACGACGACCTGTTCTTCCCGACGATCCTTCCTCGCCCCAGTCGGGACATCCCGCGTTCGCCGTCGAAGCGGCAGTGGCAGCGTGCTGTCAGTGCCAATCACGTCTTCGGGCCACCTCCATGCTCCGTCTCCACATCGCTCCCCGAGAAACCGCTCCCCGACCTCCCCTCTGTACAACGATCCCCGGGGAGAAGGAAGAGCGCCACACACACACGCACGCCGTCCGAGGTCGAGTACAGTGCGAACACGGCCATCGCGAGTCATCTCGAGACGATCTTCCAGAACATGCTTGTGAACAATTATGATATCGCGGCCCGCCCCCATGCGTTCCTCGAGCGCATGCTCCGTGACGTCTTTGGCCAATCCTGCGCGCGGCGGACACAGACCCTCGAGCTCGCCGTGCCCTCCCGCGAGCTCTCCGAGGGCTACGAGACCCTCGGACGGGCACGGTCTCCGTCGACGTCTCGGCCGTCCACCGCGCAGTCCGCGCACTCGTGCACGCACGCGAAGCGCCCAAGCGACGACGAGAAGCGCAGCAAGTACCCGACATGGAGTTCGCTCGAAAAGCGGACCGCCGCGTCCTCGTGCCTGAACCTACCTCTTGCTGGGGCCGTTCAAATCCCCTTGCCGGGTGCGCGATCGCAATCTCAGCGCACGAGCGACGAGACACTCGACCCAAGGATGCTGGACTCGCTCACGCCGAAGGCGCGGCAGCTTCTGCTAGGCGATGCGAACACGCTCGACAGCGGCAGGACGACGTCGTGGAAGGCGGTGGGGCCGTACCAGCCCCCCGGCCTTGTCCTTCTGCCGTCGACGCTCATCCCGTGCTCGCCGCTTGAGCTGGAGATGCATGCGTGCAAGCACATGAACACGCTGCTTGGGTGCAAGGATGCGCTCTCGAAATTCGTTGCCGCTCAGAAGGACAGGGACGGGAAGCCGTTCATCTCGGACCGAGAGCTTGACGGCTTCCTCTGGGATTACGAGTGGTACGTGTGCTTGCGATCCTTGCCACCTTTCCTTTGCTGACGAGCTTCTTCTCTGCACTAGTTTTCGACGGAAACGCTTCAACTGGCCACAAGATGTTCCTGGAGTCCAGCTTGAGAATGACGCGGATGAGCTCACGCCGCCTTCGCCACCTGCCAAGACTACCATCTTCAAGTTCAACACAAGCACGCATCTCGAGCCGAAGCGCACCGTGTCGATTGACGGGCTTCGCGCAGCGCAGATGTACGGCAGTGTCACGGCGACGAAGCAGTCTTCAACACACGTCCGGACCATCCGGGTGTACGAGGCACTCAAGATCAACCATCAGTGTTCGTGCCAGTGCGGCAACAACTGAACCTCACACTCCCTTCCTGACTTCGTCTCATCCGATTAGTCACAGCTCGCCATTAATCTCCTTGTATCATTCTATGCGCTCCTGCTCCAACTTCGTTCGCCTTCAAGACATTTGCTCACATCATACCTCGCTGCTCAACCACAATTCCTCCTTGCATTCTCATCTTCAGCATGCTTCTCCATCACCATGGCCATCCAACTGTTACATGACTTCCATTATCTGGCCGGATCCGCTGTACTGTTTCCCTCTGCACCAATCATTCCTCGACGTTGACCATCTTGCAATATACCACACCATGCATCCAACTCACCCCATCTCAACATCATCGTGTATCCAGAACAGACTCTGTACCCCTACCGCCGTGAGTTGTAATAGTGTTATAGATCACCGCCGCCATAGATGTATAGTTACAATATAGCTCTAGTACAAGCAAGAGTCCATACAATACTACAAATAAGTTAGCTCGTTCCGAGTTCCTCTTTCGCAACCCGCTGCGGACACCGGTGCGTGCGCGCATGAGTACCCTCCCGTCTGAGAGCGACCAGCAGACTACCCCGGGCACCCCTCGTCGCGGCGCAGCATCCGAGCGCGGCTGCCCATTTGCAGTAGAGTTCATCATCCTCCGCGCGCACAAGAAAAGCATTCTATCATCATCGTCCCCAGCGTCGTCATGATGTCCGATCGCGCGTGCGCTCGATGCTTCTCCGCGGACTGCGGTGCAGCGGCGACCGCTCATGGCTGTTGTCGTGGTCTGTATCATTGCCGACGTGCTCGTACTCGTCTTGCTCGGCATCGAACATTGTCTGCAGCCCAACCTCCTCGTCCCCGGGCCCGTTCGCGGCGCGCACGTAGCCGTTCTCACTGCCCCCGGCGCTCGGGGTGCGCGAGAGCTCGAGGAGGTGCACGCCGAGGAAGGTGGTGATGAACCCGGCGAGGAGGGAGAGGGTGTTGGCGGGATCGTCGGTGTTGAGGCCCTGGAAGAGGATGATGGACGCGACGATGGTCGCGGTGGAGAAGCCGACGTAGTACATCGGGTTGACCCTATGTATAGGTGGGGTGGTCAGCCATGATGACATTCCCCGTAGTATGCACACGGAAGAAGGAAAGGTAGGGCGATGACGTACACATTTGTGGAAAAGGTATCGAGAGCCTTGTTGAAGTAGTTCGTCTGCACGATGATGCAGGTTGCGACGAGGATTCCGAAGACGTACGTCGCAGGACGGGTGAACTGGTTGTTGCCGGAGAAGGTGAGCTTGACGGCGACGCCGAGGCCCTTGATCGCCATCACGGAGACAGACCCGACGAGGGAGCAGATGGAGATGTAGATGATGGGGTTCGTGCGGCCGTACCTGGGGACGACGGTGTAGATCATGACGAGGCTGAAGACGAGGACCACAAAGCTGTACGTCAGGAAACCTGCCAAACGTCCTCGTCAGCACTGAGGCTTAATGCGAGTGGGGAGGAGGACGCACCAGGTTTTAGAGCGAATTCCAAGATCTCGTCGACGGTCTGTATCTCCCTGTCTGGAGGGGCGTGTAGGACGATTATGAGGGAACCGAGTAAGCATAGTGCACAGCCGACGCGGCCCAGATGCCCAAGCTTTTCGTTCAAGAAGAATGACGCGAGGATTGCCCTGTGACGGCCGTTTGATTGCGCATTGGAGGACGAGGAGTTGTAAACATACCCGACGATGACACTGAGGGCTCCCAGCGGTGTGATCAATACTGGTGGTGCGAATGTGTACGCCACGAAGTTTAGTACTATAGAGAAGTGTGAGAACCGGTCTCGTGGAATGTGCTTGGATTCACGCACATTCTCCAAGCACCACTGTTGGGCAACGGTTAGTCCAGACAGCGCAAATGCATATCGGAAGAAATGCGACTCACTCACAACCATACCCGTCCACCATAAAGGACTCCTGAAGTACGTGTGTTCATTAGTTGCCGAAGCGCCATTCTTGCTGGCTGCTATCAAGCCCTGTCCAACCCCACCCCAGGACCACAGTCTGTGAGCTGCGGAGGACAGAAATTCGAAGCATTGCATTGCCGACGCACCTTCTTGGTAAAGATGAAACTGCTGCCAATGCCCACGTTACCGGCAATAGCGATCGCGAGCCCGATGTACTTGTCTTCTACCATCCTGATTCCTCGGCCAGTCTACAATTGCGTCGTCATCGAGTCAAGGAGCGTGAGGATATAAAGCGAAGGAGGTGGTGGAACGTGGAGGACAGGCGCAAACGTCGAGCTCGGCTCGGGTAGGCGAAGGCAGAGAAGGACGGGGGATGTGGTCCAACTTTCCCGCACTCACAGGCACCTCCCTCGGGCCTCGACACGTACTGTACATAGTACGTACGTACGTACTCCCAACCGCCCGCATTGAATTTCCCCCTACTATCCCTCTTCCCCTCAGTCGCCTCGCGGTGCCTAACTAAACAACGACATACATTCTCCACTCTTCCTTCGTAACAGGACACGTCGATGCCTCAGTGAAGGGTCGCTCTGCCACGGAATTGTCGCCGACAAGAATATCAACCGCCCGTGCTTGCTGCGCCACACTTGAACCCTGGCACGTTCTCATCTACAGTATTCCCAGCCCACCGTGACGCTGTCAGAGAGAGCGATGGAAGCTTTGCGAGTACCTAAAAGTAGTGTGTATCTTTGCATTCTCATCCTCTTCTGTGTTTTCTCACTTGGGCGGGTCGCTCATTCCAAGTATTTACAGATGCCGTTCTATGTTGCCCACCATCCAGATATCCATTTGTTGGTCTCAGGGGGCCGGTTAGAAGAGTGCCGCGCCGACAGGCCTAACCTGGATACCGATACTGTGATGATACTTGCTCCGAGCCACCTGGTGCCAGGGTTCTCCTGCGCTTTGCTTCGCCTTGTCCGTTCGGTGCACCTGGCCTGTTAACCTTCTTCCAGCTCACCTCCTGATGGGTGTGATGGTCGCTCATATAGGGATTGGCTGTTAAAGACGAGGAGCCCGCAACCACGATAAGGAACAACTTCTTTGCGTATTTTTACGCATCACTGAATCATTCTGAAAATCATCAGGCTATAGGTGGACCAGTATCGCAAATAAAGTCGTAGTGCAGGGTTACCCACATAGCATCTAGCTGGGCACACTTGCGAAGCGCGATTGTCATTAATAACTGCTGAGCTTGGGTAATCCAGTCATTATGTGCATATGCCTGCAATAACCTGACTTGATCTCAGCTTACTTAGAGCACGACGTACGATTTGTCAAAATACCCTCAAAGCCTTCGACCACGCGCACGATGAGCAAGGTTTACCACCGGGTGCGTTATCTCACCTTCGGGCACAGTGGTGACTGATTATCTGTGCTAAACCTAGGCCGGCGTTGAATGTCATTGGGACTTGGAATAATCCGGCCAGATCGAACGCCGCAGTACACACGATCGTTCCGATGAGGAACGATCTCAGGGGAATACTTCGCTGGCTAGACGAGAAGCGAAGATCGCTCTAAGTTCATACAAAGACCTAGGCTGACGAGCGGGCAACTTGACACTTAGTTTTCCAGACTACCACTCCCCTCATCGACGCGATGTTCGGGAGGCATTCAGGGCAGACTGCGGCTGGACGTCAAGTGGCGTTCGACCATATGGTGAGCATCGCACCTTTTAAAGTGGGAGAGTTCGGTTGCCAATTGACACGTCTGTTTTCACCCCGTTTGAGTAGTCTGTAAGAGCACTGAACCGTGACGACGAACTGCGCGTTGGTTGGTGAAGAGTTGTTAAGGACAATGCACGGCTGCGTTACACTTGTAAGTGTGTATATCGACTTCCGGTACAATGATGACGTATAGATAATCTTTTCGGCTGCGTGCAATGGTTCCGGTCAACTCCTGCTGCGCTGATATTTAGGAAGCCTGGGGCATTCCAAGTCACTTGCGCGATTAAAGCCCACTAGGATTGCGATCTGGTGCGTTAACACGGTGACGGTACCTGTTAAGAGAGCAAGATGAATTGACAGGTTGTTTATTCAACATCACAGTTTTTGGTCATTTCCTCGTTTCCAAGAAAGAAACAGTGTTGCTCTGCGTGGATGGTGGCCGCAGAACAAGTGAGTATCCCGGCCTCTAATCCTCTCCAATCTCCAGTCCAACGCCCTTATAATGCGTGGCAACTGAGAGGAGTTTGGTAGCCGCAAACGCACATTACGGCATATAGACTAGGGTCCGACATCGGAGGGCTTTCTTCTTCCGGGTTGTTCATTACAATCTATCATGTCTTCGCACGCTTGAGGTCGCCAAGGGGGTCCATGCTTGGCCCAGCATCGGCCTCGTTCATTCTCAGTCCCGCAACATTGGCATGCTGCTGACCTATCGGCCGGCGAACGATCTCAACCGATGTCTGGAGACAATTCCTATGCAATGCTGAAACGTTTCCACAATCGCCGCCTTCTGGCGTCCGCAAATCACCTCATCCGACGTCGTTTCAGCCCTAACGGTACGTGGGTCAGGAAACCCTCATCGACTTCGTCCTCCGAATTTACGCAATGTGCATACGGTTTTCCATTACGGCGGAGAAAGAAAAGTCTAAATCCAAAGAGAGAGACGCAACCGTCGAATCGGCGTATACGAGATCACGTTCCTGAAAAACGCCCGGAGTACAACGACTACGGCCGCCGGCGCATACAAGCAACTGCGCTTCCGGTCGAGACGCTTGGGCGGCGCGTATCCAGACGGGCGAGCGGCCGAAGGTGAGAGAGTACACGTCTCGATACATAATTTTCTTAATGACTAGGCCTTGGCGAAGAAAGGGCTGATACCAGTGGCAATGCGAATTGTCGTATGGTTGTCGCATGCCGGCCGGTATAACTGTACAACATACCGAGCAGTAGCGCAGACATTCGGGATCCGAGCCTCGCACTCGGTGATCCGGCTCCCGGCTAGCACTGGCATTGCCTTTCTTGGATCGACACTATGAATGGTGGCCTCGGAATCCGACCTGTGCCCCGCGACCCACCAGCGATTACTTGGAGGTGCTCTGCCCTGTGGCGACGTCGACATGCGTTCTTGGCATGCAAGCCGTGTCCTGATGTATCTGTTCTAGCTAGCACTATCATCAACAGAACTGGAGCTGGCGGCGCAAGTTGACAGAGGAAAAGTACTGACAGTGAACCTTGCTTGAAGAACGCAGGGCTCTAGATCCTGTCAGCTCCGGCAAGGTACTTCTGCTTCCGTCATGGCATTGAGGTCAGATACTTACCATGCACTTGGCGCGAACAGGCACGATCAGCCTCGAGACTGCGAGCGACCACAGCAGTACAAGCCGTTCTGCGAAAATGGCTCACCGGGCTGCGACTCGCGTGGTTTAGCGGGACCCGCACTCCCTCCTTAGGCTCGATCTCCTCCACATCCGCTCTCCGAGCACTCAGTCCGAGCTGTGGTCCGTTCGCGCGACGATCGCTCTTCAGGTCCAAGCCGCCCTGATGCTGGCGTTCCTGTCGATGCCGCCTTACCTGCGCATCCATTCCGTCGTCTGTGCTCCGACGGCTCCGTGCAGCTACACACAAGGTATGTCATCCACCTTCCTCTGCGCGTCTTTGGCTAACCGCTCAATCCGTTCAGAGAGTATTTAAGCCATGGCGACTCAAGCAGAAAGACCAAGCTTGAGTTTTCAACTCGACGGCTTCAACCGGCTCTGAGCTCCTCCCTACTGTCGACACTGAACAGCCACCTCCTTGAGTACACGATGTCGAAGCTTTCATGCTTGACCTCTCTCGTCGCCCTCGCTCTCGTTGGTCGCGCTTACGCGGCCATTGGACCGGTCACCGACCTCACTATCTCCAACGCCGCCGTCTCCCCCGATGGGTTTACTCGCGATGCGGTGGTCGTTAACGGTGTCTTCCCTGGTCCATTAATCACAGGGAACAAGGTCTGTTGGCCTCTTCCGGCTTTCATGGAGGTGACGTTCGCTCACGATATACCGGGATAGGGCGACCACTTCCAACTCAACGTGATCGACAACTTGACCAACCACACCATGCTCAAGTCGACGAGTGTTGTCAGTCCCTTTTTCCTCGCTAATTTCACGGCAGTGAACGTGACTAACTGACCTGCGTTTGTAGCATTGGCATGGGTTGTTCCAGAAGGGAGCGAACTGGGCAGACGGTGGTGCCTCCGTCAACCAGTGCCCCATCGCTACTGGACACTCGTTCCTCTACGACTTCAGGGTCCCTGACCAAGCTGGTAAGAGACTTCCCGGTCTCCCTGTCTCGACATCTATGCTAATATTGATGGTCTACAGGGACCTTCTGGTACCACAGCCATTTGTCAACGCAGTACTGCGATGGTTTGAGAGGACCTATGGTCGTCTACGACCCTCAGGATCCGCACGCCAGCTTGTATGACGTTGACGACGGTAGGGACATGGTTGTCGCCTGAACGAGTAGTTCAACTGCTCATGCTTCATCGTGCTGCAGATTCTACTGTCATTACTTTGTCCGACTGGTACCATGTCGCTGCGTCGCTTGGAAATCGTTTCCCGTATGTATCCCGCCTGCATTCTCGACTCAAGATTCTCACATTATGTTGCCAGGACGGGGGCCGACTCGACTCTCATCAACGGCCTCGGGCGTTCTACCGGTACCGCCGAAGCTGATCTCGCAGTGATCTCAGTCACTCAGGGGAAGCGGTGAGGACTCCTTGGAACTCATCCTTTTTGTATGGGGGCTCATGGAATGGGTTCAACTCAGCTACCGGTTCCGCTTAGTGTCCATGTCTTGCGACCCGTTCCACACCTTCAGCATTGACAACCACACCCTGAATGTCATTGAAGCTGACGGCGTGAGCACTAAGCCTCTAACGGTCGATTCCATCCCCATCTTTGCTGGACAACGCTACTCGTTCGTTGTAAGCCTCTTTTGCGCCATTCAAGTGGTCTTTCGAGCCTGACGTCCTTCCCCACAGTTGACTGCGAACCAGACCATCGACAACTACTGGATCCGCGCTCAACCGAATATCGGCACGACCGGTTTCACGGACGGGATCAACTCGGCCATCCTGCGCTACGACGGTGCCGCCCCGATCGAGCCGACCACATCGCTGGCGCCTGTATCTTCCAGCCCTCTGGTCGAGACTAACCTGCACCCGCTCGAGAGCATGCCGGTGGTATGTCCGAAGTATCCCTGGACCCTCGCGGATGCTAATGTCCACTCTTGATAGCCTGGCACGGCCACTGCGGGCGGTGTCGACAAAGCGATCAACCTGGACTTCACCTTTGTGAGTTTCACGATGTCACGGAATGGCTGATCTGCGGCCTGCCGCTGACCTTCAATCTGCAGGACGGTACTTCGTTCTACACCAACGGCGCGACGTTCACGCCACCCTCGGTCCCCGTCCTCCTCCAGATCCTGAGCGGCGCACAGGCGGCCCAGGACCTCCTCCCGTCCGGTGCGGTCATCGAGCTCCCCTCGAACTCGTCTATCGAGGTCACCATGCCCGCGACCGCCAACGCTCCCGGTGTCCCTCACCCCTTCCATCTTCATGGTGTAAGTTGCTCCCCCTCCCTCCCAATTCAAGTATAAATCGCTGAAGCCTTCTGGCCCCATCCAGCACACCTTCGCCGTCGTTCGCTCGGCAGGCTCGACGGCGTACAACTACGACGACCCGATCTGGCGCGACGTCGTCTCGACCGGCACCCCCGCGGCTGGCGACAACGTCACGATCCGCTTCCGCACGGACAACCCCGGCCCGTGGTTCCTCCACTGCCACATTGACTTCCACCTCGAGGCCGGCTTTGCTATCGTCTTCGCCGAGGACGTTCCCACCACCTCGGTGGCCAACCCTGTCCCGCAGGCGTGGTCGGACCTTTGCCCGATCTATGACGCCCTCCCTGAGGACGACCAGTAAAGGAAGGTTGAGAGGCATTAATACGGTCTGCGTATGGAATGGCTCGGGTGAATTGGTTAACGGGCTCGCGAATTTCTCGGACTTGGGTTTAAGTGAATCCGGAATGTACATTATTATTACTATGCTTAAGAACTGAGAATTATTTGTGGTCGTATAACTGAGCGGGGGGAACAAAAGGACATGCATATCGCGGTCTAGCCAAGCATCGTATACAGAGAGAAGTAATCTCGCAACAAGAGCAACATGGGATACAAATACAAGGTATATGCGCTCATTCCATAACATATTAACATGTCCTCGACGAGAAGCGTTCCGCAAACAGCCAAGCAATAGGGCGTAAGATATAAACCAAGACATTAAAATCTTAGAATCTAACATCTAACACGGGGCGCAGGGCAGCCAGAAGTCTACGACGTCGCCTTGACGCTCCCGCAGAACCGACAGCTCCAAAAGTCGTGCGGCATCCCCTCCTCCCCGCACACACCACATTTCCACCCGTCCGCTTTGCGCTCCTCCTTCGGGCTCGGGGCTGGGGTCGGGGGATTCGGCCGCACCCCGAGGCACGCCGCGCACTGCAGCGCAAGGGCGTCGTTCATGAGCGTGCATCGTGGGCACTCCCACTCCCTCTCGAGGGGGATCGTCGACGCCGGGGGAGGCGCGTGCGCGGACACGAGAGGATGGGGGTGTTCACGGACGTGCCGAGGGATGGCGATGGAGCCTGCACGCGTAGGTGGGGGCGTGGGCGTGGAGGGGGTGACGGAGCGGCCCTGCGCGGCGACGCGCGAGTGCGAGCGTGGCTTGGGGATCTTGGGTTGGGCGTCGCCCGCACCGAGGGGGACGCGCTTCACGACCGGGCGCGGCATGCGCGAGGATGAGGTGGACGTGGTGGAGGAGAGGGACGAGATGGAGGAAGATGACGTGGTGCGGTCGGGGGCCGCGAGGAGGGTGCTGGATGAGGTTGGAGAGCTCGAGCTGTCGAGAGCGGCGGATGGGGGGTAGGCAGACTCGGGTCCTGACGGTGACTCGGAGGAGGGCGAGGCGGGCTCGTCGATTATAAGGATCTCAGGCTCCGAGTCTGAGTCGCCGGTGAGATCGATCACGTCGTTGCGTATGCTCTCCTTTGCGGCCTTCTCGGCCTCCCGCTGCGCGACTGCTCCAGACGCGCACGCCAGCTCGTCGCGCGCTCTGCGCTCCGCTGCCTGTGGACGAGGGTCAGTAACTTCGTGAACGAGCACGGCTTCTAGGCAGAAGAAGCGTGGTTGCACCACAACCCCAAACTTAGAGACGCACCTCGGCAGCCAACTCTCGCGGAGATTTGTTCGCATTGCGTCGCGGGACTCCGCCCAGACGAACTCCCCCGCGCATTACGACGCTGACCTGTCTCCGCTTGTCCGCGGCTTCTGCGGCCTTGGCACGTGCAATATGAGGCGGGAGATTGTGGGAGACATTGGTGCCGAGGCGCTGGCCAGGCGCATGGAACCCTTCTCCCGCGTAGCCGGAACGGCGGAGTGCGTCGTACTCGTCTTCGAGCCCAGAAAGGAATTTGTAGAATGCGGCGTCGTGAGGGCCATGTATGTTGTGGGTTAACTGCAGCAAGCAGAGGTACGTCAAGGGCGTTGAGTGCCGAGAAGAGGGTGGTGGAGAGCGGGAGCATGTGGGAATTACGGACCTCGTGGAGCATTGTCCCGACGACGTTCTCTTCCGGTAGAAAAGAGTCTGGCGCGTGTGGAGAGCGTAGGCGCACCATGATCTTCTCGCCGCCATTGATATCTGGACGGATTCAGTAGGGAACTTGGGGTACCTTCTACTGGGGGTGCTCACTGAGACCTGGGAGACGTAGGAAATGAGTTGTACGTCAAGTCTACGCCACAGAGGCTGAAAGACTTACCGAGGAGGTTCGGTTCCTCCGGGTAAAATTCTGAGAGGACAGGCAAGGTCCAACCATGCTTGCGCATGATGGGTTTGACCAAAGAGGCTACCCTCTGGAGTAGGTTGAGAGCTTGGTCGGCCTTGGGCTTGTCCTTGAGGTGGGTGAAGGACCGCACGAAGATATCGGGCATTGTAAACAGGTAAGATGGGATGGTTGTGGATAGAACTCGAGCAAGATGTTGAGGACTGGTTTATATAGGCTCGGGAGGCGCTGCGATGCAGTATGTCGCGGACCGTGGGCTCTTGGGCCGAGAACAAGAGAGCTTGTGCTCACAGCCGACGATGCAGCCACAGACGCGTCAATAGTCGTCAACAACCGCTGACCAACCCATTACCGGAATCGCCCAGAACGCGTCGGGTCGCGTAACGCAATCCCACGTTCGAATCCCAGTCACGCCGTTGGCCGCCCTCGAGCACTCGGCACGTACGGTACATCCATTCTCCATCCATTCCCTCCGAACGGCGGTGCATGCCCTAACTCTTTCAAAGAGTCCTAGTGCGTTACGGTCGTTGTCATCCGCGACACTTCTACCCTTGGCCGGGGCTGCGAAAAATATAGGACATCGTGCTCGCCTTCAAAGTTTACCCTGTATGCTACCCAAACAGTATGCCTTCCTGTGTCTACAGGCCCGCAGGAAAAATGAAACACGTCTCGAGACACTTCCCGCATTGTTCCAACGCTGGATTGCCGGAGAGCTCTCGGGGAACCTTGTCGGACCGCCCTAGAGCGCATCGAGGCTGCCTTCTTCATCACCGTGCGGCGGACAGATATTCGTGGAAGTGATTTCCGCAGATACCTGGTGCGCTCTCCCACCATCGTATTAACATCGCCTCCCACGTTGTCGAACACGTTTGTAGGTCCTAGACGCATGGCATGCGAGAGATCGTCCGCGTGGCCTCAGAGAGCCACCTAGAACCCCCGAGCTTGAACCCTGGGTCACGGCAAGACTTCAAGTTCGTCGGGATAATGCGATGGCTCGCGATCGGGGCGCATTCTCCCACCCCCATCCCCGAGATCCGTAAGGATTTCGGTCGATCCGCCACCAGACAGAAGTCATTAATGGCGATAGAGAAAATTTCCGGCCACTGCATCTTCAACGTCTTCAGCCTGCCAGTGCCATACACTGTCAAGGAAAGTATAAGTATAGTACATGCGACCAAATCTCCGCTCGCCCGGACTCGCCTCGCTGTGGCCGGCACTGAGGAACGTGCAGTCCTATCGTACGTGAGCATGCTGTGGCAACGTTCCGCCTTATCGTGCCTCTGGGGAAGGTTGGCACTCGCAATGAAGCCGGTAGTGCTTTGAATGTGATTCCAAGAATCACAACCAGAGAGCATTCTTGTGCCCGAAAGGTCTACACCTCACTCGGAGAATTGATGATGCCCTCGTGGAGCCAGAAATACTGTTCTGAGGCCCTTCCTGCGAGCACGCACACGACCATCGACCACCTAGGTGAAGCGCAAGCCCAGGATATACTCGAACCTGGTACATTTGTCGTTCGGAAGATGGCTCTTGGGGCAGACGAGCATCACTACTCGTTGATGGAGAGCGAATGCGCTAACTCGTGGAGTGCTCCCGAAGCTAGGACTCGATAGTTGACCGGACAATGCGCTCGGGAAGAACTATCGGCGATGAAAGAACAACGCATTGCAGCGAACATTCATAATTTTCGTCTGAACTTGAATATTTGGACCTGCGAGCATGCGTCTTGGCCAAGCTCTGCACGTCTCGTGAAGACGTTTTCCGAGACTGTCGCGGTATTGATCTCTTCGACCTCGAGAAGCTCTGCTGAAGAGAAGTCAGAGACGAAGCTCAGCGAGGACGGTATGGCTATAATATTCACCCGCTTGGCGGATAAATTCTCTATGGGTTTCTTCATTGCGTACTGGAAGCGCAATGTAGGCCGCAGGTCCCGCACCACCATCCTCCGTCGCCATAGCCACGGAAAGGACCTTGACTAGCAGCGGGATAATAGACGGGTCGTATGCCTACACACAGGCGGTGAGCGACATCGACACAAGGCATGGCAGGAACCCTACCAAGTCCGCTCCCAAGATGATATCTGAACGGGCTTTGCGGAAGAAGGCTTGCAGTGTGGGAAGCCTCCTAGGGTTAATTGCGTCTGACCAGTCTACAAGCTGGAGGTTGAGATCGGGGTGGTTATGCAATTGATCTGTGGCATAGTGAGCGTGACATCGTCTAGCTCGCGGTCTGCACGTACTACATGATAACCTGAGATTATGCTCGCAGCGCTGAAGAACCCGCTCGTTGAGGTCTGTCAGCCACAGAGATGAAGGTTTAGGCGGGCTTCCTGAAGCCTGTATGGACCCGGTGATAACCCCGAGGAAGCCAATACCGCACCCCAGCTCGAGGACCCTCTTCCCTCTTACGAGTTCTGCGTGCGGGCGTGAATGCTTGCCTCGAAACGCGGGACCTTTTGTAAAGTACCTGGGCGGGAAAGCAAATATTGGCCTAAGACCAGGCTTGCAGACCAAGTCCGCAAACCTGTCGTCCCAGCCTCGATGGTCGTGCAGGACTCCAGCAAGGTCGCACTGGCGTAGCCAGGGTATACGATCCCCGCTCCGGATGCCCCAGAACCCAATGGCCAGAGATATGTCACATACGATGGCGTCGGCAGCGACGTCCCCGGACTCTTACTATGAACAACATGGAATTAATTAATGTAGCGAACTGTGCTTAATGGGAGTGCGGACGTACGATGTTGTGGCCGGCTCCGACATCAAGTCAACATGGTATGTGTACACACGCTCGTCGAGCTCCTCCTTCGTATTCATGTGCCGTTAGGACGTATCCGGAAGCTGATGCGAAAATCAGCATGCCTCTGCTGACATCAGGCTCTCGAGCCATGCGATCGCCCACTTCCAGAACGTGATTTGGTACTGCCTTGACGGTGGATAATCGTTGAAGTGGGGATTGAGTAGCAAATACTGTAAGAGAAAGTCATGCGCCACAGCAAATGATATTTCTGGCTTCTCTATTAACTTTGGTGGCTGCAAGGTCGCATATGCTCGCAAAACGTTGAAGGGAACGCCCGGCTGCATCCTCGGTCGCGGTTCAAGTCGAGGAAACGCCAATAGCGCCCATGCAAGCGAAACCCCAAGTAAGCGAGAGCCTCCCCTAAACTCCCACGTGACTCGCCCAAGAAATGGGTCAAATTTTGCCAGCAGGACTTGCAATGTTCGCCCATCTCACCCAGGCTTCGCGTCGCCCCGCGACTCAGGCGACCACCGCTGCACGAACATGCCTTTCTGTCACGCCTCGGCGGTGTTATGCTCAGAATGCGGAGACGGTCGCTGACCCATTCAAGGCGGGCCCCACTTACGCCCAGTGGTTGCGAAGCGAGGGCATCAAGTACAAGGAGGCGCACCGGCCGAACAACTGGCTCGGGGGAGAAGTAGTTGAGTTCGTCTTGCCTGGTTGCCGCTTCGGTGCGCGTTTGCTGACTTGGGCTTACGCTCCGTGCTGCGTTTGTGTCTGTGCGTGCAGCCCTTCCCGCTGAACCCGTCGTTCAAGCCGCCGACGCCTATTTCGGACTCCATCCGGACCGCCATCTGGAACGACTACATCGCGGACCCTGTGATGTTCAATGTGCGCTTGCTCGCACAGCGGCATGGGCTGAGCATTGCCCGGGTGGATGCGATCTTGCGGTTGAAAGGCCTTGAGGAGCACTGGCAAAAGGTTCGTGTCATGTTGCTCATTGCTCGTCTGGACGTGTGTGCGACGCGTTAGAGGATGAGTCTATATCGATTAGTCTTGAAGATGCCTGCGGGCACATGGTTAGACAAACATGCATGGCTTTCTGAACTTTCGTCGCGTCGTGTCCTACTCTGTTCGACTCATGCTGATCACGTTTCTTCCGCTAGGTATTTTTCGACGTTACCCTACTCTAAGACAATGCTGATCGCGTACGGCTTATGCGTTGCGATGATACAGGAGGTGAGTACTATTTTGATGCCTTCTTTCTTAGCGCGATGAGATTTTCATTATCATTCGCGACTTGAAAGACGTCCGCTGTGCCTTACATCACTCGGAATTTGGTTTCAACCTTTTCAACCCCATCTGAACCTTTAACCGGTTTTCCTCTGAATTCCTTGCTGATCGTATCGCCCTCAGAAAAAACAACTCCAAACTGGTTTCCTTAAGGGCATGGAGAATGCGCTCGGGGTCACCGAGAAGCAAGCGTCGTTGCGGGGCGCCCGCCGGACTGGTGGACAAGAGCTCGGTGAGGACGCCGTTGAGGCTGACGAGCTTTCGGAAGCCACGAAGAACGTCGCACGAGATCGGTACCAACGGCTGTTTTGGGAGCCAGTAGTCGAGGGCCAGGTACGCCTTGCTGAACATTTCTTTGTGCGCTCTATGTAATGTTTTCTACAGAGCCCAATATTGCCCGAGACGCTTGCCAGTGCAGTGAGCGTGGGCAAGGACACGAAGGCAATGAAGGAGAAGAACATGCTCAGCAGGTTACCGCATCTCAAGTTCGAGATGAAGCCCGACGTCGTCCTTCAGCGACCTGGCCGGCCAACCATCCGTTTTGTTGACGCCGGTGTGAAGTTTGTGGACGTTAGAGACCAGCTGAAGCGCGACCGGGCTGCCAAGCGTCGTGCTCTCATGAGGGAGAAGCGGAGGGGCCCTGAAGCTCCGCCGTCTGCGTCGCAGGCTGGCACTTCAGAGACTGTGTTCACCCCTGCATAGTAGACACCTGCTTGTTCTTGTATCATACTACGTCGGACTAATCTTTAATCATTCGGAACCCTCAGGCCCACTCAGACGCGTGCGTGAGCTTGCATGTGGGATTCTGTAGACCGAGTCGGTGGGCCCGTTTCCGCATGGTTGCATTGTGTCGCCTATTACGAGGTTTGCTTCCGGACAGCACTGTACGTTGAATCAGCTTCGGCTTCCGGACACCGGAGGATCAAAGTGACGACGAGCTTGGCAATGTCGGGTATGTTGCCGAGGTTTGCGGACCTTTCTTGGTGGAGGGCTGCATGTGCGGTTGTCAATGGCATGCGAGCCCCGGCGCGCACCGTGTCGTCGTTTGTCAATCAAGTGACCGGAAGGGTTACCGCCAGGATAATCTTTTGGCAGACGACTTCGAACAAGAGAGGGCACACAGGGGCACACTCAACCAGGGCTTGTCTCGATCGACCAGGGATGCTGCATTCGTAAATATCATAGAGATGCAGTTCCGAGATCCCGATGTTGTCTGGGATATCCACGAGATGCGTCGAGGATCTTTGTTAGGGTGCGCCATCATCATGTCAGTCCGAAACAACGTTTTGGGGTCTCCGAGGGCACAGGGAGCTAGATGAAGAACGAGCCCTGAAAGCAGGCAACGTCGCTGCGAGCCTGGATTGCAGCAATATTGAAGATAAATATGTCCCCCATGTGAGGTTATATGTAGGATCCGGTGTGTGGTGAAAACTCGGGACACAGTCGTGTTTTGCCGGGACTCGTGATTAATCTCAACGGCATCGGGCGCTAAGGTGGACCAATCGCAAATGGTTGTGTGTGGGACGGGATTTACGTCATTGGGTATTCGGGATTGATGGCAGATGGTGACCGGGTTGAGAGGCCGACATTCGTGCTAACCCCACCTTGTCTCTGAACATATTTCACCACGCGCATGCATCCTTCCTGCAAGTCGCGGAGTTTGACATACCGAGCCTGTTGCGAGCAACCGCTGTTTTGGCAACGCATCCTGCCTCCCGACCGCGGTAATACATACATGTCTAGTCTCCTACTATGTCACGGAGGTGCTGATGGGGGCTAAGTCCAGCACGAACTGGCCTCCAATGACTTTACAACTCAAAAGGCAGTCGTACGCGGTCTAGCCTTTCAGGTTCGTCCGCTTCATTCTCTGAGCTTACTCCGCTTCAACCGCCGCGCGCAGGCACACTTGATCATGCCTCGTCACCTCGAGTTGCCTCCCAGTGCCCGCGTGCGGGCCTGATCCGTTTGTGCCTCTGCTCAGACGCTCGGCCCACATGAATTTGTACCCGCCGATGGTGACCGACTGCGTTGATATCGTTCCCACCGTTCCGACTTGCGCCTGGTCGACTCTCTCGTGTAATGCTGTCTGCCCTGTTCTCCCCGTTTCCCCGTTGACTTCCTATGAGTGCTGAAGTGAGTCCAGCGCCCTCCAGTGCTCGTGTGCCAACAGTGAGCTCACACATCCGCTCGGTAGTCGACAAAGTCGGGCCCGCCGTTGCAGAGCTGCCTCTCCATCGATTTTCTCATCATCGGAGGAGGTACATCGGTCTCGACGCCATTGTTCCTGGATATAATGAGTTCACGTCGTCATTGTCTGGGCAGGGATCGCTGGGTTGGCAGCTGCAATTGCGCTAAGGCGTGTGGGGCATAATGCACTAGTATTGGAGAAGGCAGACAGAGACACTGCGGTGAGTCCCTCCGTTCCTTCTCGTCCCGCCGCGCAAATTGAGATGGCGAACTCATCCAGCGCGGCTTCGGAGGCGGCGTGCGTCTGCCGCCGAACCTCACCAAAATTCTGTTCCATTGGGGGTTGAAACCCGTCCTTATGCGGAGAGCGCTCGTCTCTCACACGATGACGTTCATGAAATGTGAGCAGTCGTCCAACATTCGCGCGTCTCCGTCTCGACATAAACGCGTTCTGGTGCAGACGAATCGAGCGAGTATTTGGGCGAGCATGTTTGGGATAAAGGCGTGCTGAAGGAAACGCGGGGCGTTTACATGCTAACAACGGTGCGTCACGTTTGTGCTGGGGGGGTCTAAAGCCGATGACTGACTGGTCGGTTAGCATGACGAGCTTTATGAAATCTTGTACAACAAGGCGATCGAACTCGGAGCGGAGGTACGATATAACGCTAATGTGATCGACATCGACGTCGAGAGCCAGCAAGTAACCCTTGAGAACGGGAAGACCTTCTCTGGGGATGTATTGGTCGGGGCGGATGGAGAGTTTGGCGTGTCAAGAGAAACTGTGGTCGGCGACCCTGCTCAAGGCCATCCAACAGGTGTTGCAATGTACGAGTAAGTCGTCATCACCTTGCGGGCATAGAGGCGTCGATTTGAGCGGCTGGGAAAGCACATTAATACCGAGCAAAGAACTGGAACAGTATATCCATTCGTTATGGAAGGATGTGAGTGCCCTTGTTTCGCTGGCACTCATGTGGGGGACTCATAGTTGCTTAGAACGCTATTTTTACCGCGTTTGGCAACGACCACGCCATGCTCGCGTATCCAGTAGTAAGTCATCCGCTACCTGAACGATTTCCCCTTATTGACTAGTGGATAGCATGGCACGGATGAAATCGCATTGCAGTTCTACGGACCTGACAATATATCGGGCAACTACGGGGATGAGCCATCCGTCTACGTTCCCGACATTGCGAAGGGGCTTCATGCAAAGTAAGCCCGCGCTTGAATGAGTTTATGCAGTTTTCAAGTTGACCGCATCCTCTGAAGGTTTCTTTCGCACATGAGTAAGGCAGACAAGGCTGTCCGCATATCCGTCCGGGCACACGAGGACATCGAAGACTGGGTATCAGATGACGGGCCCCTCGTAGTCATCGGCGAAGCAGCGCATCCATTTCCCGTACGCCCCCACACACGATCTTTGAACCCCCCCGCCAGACGCTGACCCTTCTCTATCTGCCATGCAGCCGGGTACAATCCAAGCAACCGCCATGGCGGTGGAAGACGCCGCAGTGCTCGCAAAGCTCTTCTCGCACCTCTCCGAGGAGCGCCAAATCCAGTCCTTCCTGTACGCGTTCCAGGAGCTGCGGCAGCCGCGCACGCGCGCAGTCCGCGCGGGCGAGTTCGGGAACATCTTCTATATGACGCTCGCGGAGTGCGCGGAGACCGCGCGGCGCGACAGCGGGATGCGCGCGAAGGCCGCCGCGGGCGGCCGGAACGTGCTCGAGGGCCTCGCGGGGGACGTGAGCAGGCTGTGGGACGAGGTGCGCACGATCTTCGGGTACGACTGCGAGGACGAGGCGGACGACTGGTGGGTGCAGTGGGGCGTGTTGCGCGAGCGCGCGATCCAGAGGAGTAGTCTGATCGTGGGGCAGGAGTCGATGTTGTTTGACTTTGCGGCGATGGGCGTGCATGTGCACGAGGTGGAGGCGGATGATTCGGACGAGTAGGCGCGATGCGGCTGTGATGTTCGCCGAGGGGCTTGCCAGAGGTTGGGACGCGCTCCTTGAATGGGATGTTATAATGGTTTCCGGCTCTAGAATGCTTTGCATATACATTATTACCATCATGTCTGCTAGATATCCTGAATGCACCACAATATTGGAGGTTCTTGTGGCTGGAAAGATAACTTCCACCTGGGATCCGGCGTCAAAATGCAAGATACAGCTATACGGCTGAAGCTGGGTCTATTGTGAATGTTCGAATGCGGTGGTCTATGAGTACACGATCCAAGTTCCTTCAATAAGCGAAACGGAAGTTCATCTTGGCATTGCCCTGGGATACGTGCCATATCAGTCCTGTGACCGGGGTCGTGAGATCGTCGGTACACACCTCGTCCTTGGTTGTCTCGAGATATTCACGTTGTTCCTGACGATTGTGCAGTGCGTGAGAGACTGGGATGAACGGCGACGATGCAAGTTTTACCTTCGCAGTCCATTTGTTCCATATCCTGTCTCTGCGGGAATTGATTCCACGGTAGAATAACCATATGAGACCGTAGAGGGCGATGTTCATGACGTTGATTCCGATCAGAACCCGGTTCCCGCGTTTATCTGATCTATAGTTAGTGACATACTCCTTGACCCTTCACACCAGATAGACTTACAAAGCGGCTAGAGCGCAGCGCGCGGTGGTCAGTGTGCGAGGCATGCTGTGAGACAGGTCAGGCGTACCTTGTCGTCATCTCGGTATATGTTGGCCTAAGCATTCGATGCCGGCAGTTAGTATGCGAAGACGGCAAGTGGGAGTGAAGGTCGCCCACCCCAATCATACCGCCTGCTTGGACGAACATGTTGTATATCGATGCCGAGACGGTGCGTGTGCCGACACCACCGGAGTTTGTGGATGCCCAAGCAACTTGCACAGGATGGACGTATGGGAAACCGGTGATTAGGGTGACGACCGCAAAATAAACCCACGGGGACGTTTGCGAGGTAAAGGTGTAGAGGGCAATAAGCAGCGGCAATGCCCAGAATTGCAGGGCCACTAGGACTGCAATGCGGCTGTCGACCACCTCGGAAAGGTAGCAGAATACGAGGAGGAGAACTATCCCCAGGACTTTGGAGGGAATGCTGAGGAGGTTTGCCTGTGTGGTAGTGTATCCGAGGTTCCTCAGCGAGAGCGTGAGGTAGGTCTGCGGAGGCTGGACGGGTACTAAGCAGGAAATGTAAGGACTACGAAGGCGATGTGGTCATCGGTCGCACATACCCATGAAGACGATACCTAGGCCGTAAATGGGCCACATACGCCAGTCCTTCATGATATGCCAGATCTTCTTGACCGTAAGACCCTCGCGGTTATGCATGTTGGACTTCGATGGGTCGTCCCTCAAAACACGGTTGACTATGATAATCTCCTCGCTAGAAATGATGTCAGTCGAGGTAGGCGAGGACGGCTCGAGGCTTGACGTACCGCTCACTGAACCATCCCTTGGGTCGGAACCATGCTTTTGTCTGCGTCGGGCCAGGGGGCATCATGAAGTACGATGCGATACCGACGACGAGCGTCAGGACACCTTCTATGAGGAAGAGATACCGCCAGCCAGCCCGGCCACCAACTCCACGCAGACGCAGAAGACCGGTCGCCATGAATGCGCCAATGATCTCGGCCAAGAAGTTTGATACCCAAAACCAGGCTAAGCGAAGCGGCACTATCCGAGGAATGTGTAAGAACACGATTGAAGGGACAGCATGAAATAAAAACTGACACTCTGACTTGATGTAGAAATACGACAAGTAGAGGATGACGTCGGGTATGAACCCTCCCTGCATAAACCCTAGGAGACACCTATCACGAGTTTAATGGACGTCATTGTATGCAGACAAGAGGACGCACCGTGTCGCAAGGAAGCTCCCCCTCCCGCTGAGCCAGAACTGGCCAGCGGAGATGAAGCTCCAGAGAACCATCTAGAGGACATGAATTCAACGTATCAAATTGCAAAAGGCCGCTCACCTGCGTTGGAATCCAGACGTCAGGTCCGACGCGCTTCGAGATGAGTTGCGAAGGCAGCTCTGCGATCAAGAAGCACAACTAAATGAAAAGAATAGAATGACGGCAAACTCAGTTTCTTCAGCGCCACGGAGACGATGGTAAAGAAACCCACCTTGAACAGGGTATTGCCCAGGTTAAAATCGTCGGTCGTCAGACCGAGATCTTTCAGAAAATTATCGGTGTTCGCCTGGGAGATATTCGACCGGTCGAGGTCGAGGCTGAAGAACATGATGAACGCCCAGACCATGATGAGGAGGTCGATCTTGCGGATAATGCGCTGGTTACGGGCGCGAAGTCAGACGCGTGTATGAAGCCCTAGTACGAGGGACGAGACACTCACATACTCCTCGCGCCATGTCCATCGTGCGGATGGCTCAAAACGGTGCGTGTTCTCCCAGGTCGCAGGGGGGCGGTAGAGTTCGAGTGTGAGAGGGTCATCGAAGACAGAAGGCTGAGTCGCGATGCCGTCCAGCTCGTGCTTCGGCTTCCGCCAGAACGAGCGCGTCTGCTTCAGTGGGACGGACGTCGACGCGACTTCCGGTGGGACCTCAAGGACGCTGTTTGTCGGGGAAAAGCTCCCCTTGTTGATAGAGCCCGAGTCGGAATCCGACGGAGTCTTTCCGGATAACGGCTTAGTTGGAACCGTGGACATGATGGACGCCTGAAGCCAGAGGACCTATGGCTCGAGGGCCGGTGAGATCGCCAACCATGGTTCCCTTGCTTCTGTGTTTTTATATCAGTGTGTCAGCCGTCTGAAAGAGTAAGAGAGCCGTGGGTGATAACAGCCCTGGCGACATGGGAGAGGTGTATCGCCCAATGGAGCGAAGGTCAGTATTGCGCGTTACCTCTCGGGATGGCGACATTCCCTCTCTCGCCGAAGCGCGAACATCTTTACCGTCCGTTTCCACGGCTTTTCAGCTAGCCGCTACCAGGCCGCTACGCCGCGCGTGACCTCGACCTCTTCTTATCGTTGAAGCGCACTGTGGCCGCGAGCGCAGTTGGGGGCAGAAACGTTCAGTCGTGCGCTCCGCAGGATGTAAGTGGATGATATCGATACGTCTACATATTTCGCCATTTCGTCTTTCTATCCCCTCACCGCCTTGGCATCCCACGTCCCCTACCGCGAAGGGCGCGCTGAGCGGTGCCTGGAGGTGCCCTAGGACCGGGGTTTTGCTTTAGGAAGAATCTTGTCAATACCGTTGTTCGCGCTCTTTCCGAGCGTCGCATATACTCACCGCTTCGCTTTGTGGGGCGCGCACAGTCTCGTCAACGCTCAGAATCAAGCACGCCGCCTCCGTCGCGCTATTGATCGCGTTCACCTTGACCAGACTCGGCTCCCACACGAACGCATCGAGGTTGTTACGAATGCCTTCTGCGCCGTCGACATCGACACCGAACCATTTATCGCCGTTTGCGTGTTTTACGCGCAGCTTGTTCATGATGTCGGTAGAGTCCAGACCTGCGTTGTCACAGATCTGCCGGGGGATAACTTCGAGTGCCTTCGCGAACGCTATCATGACCATCTGGAGCTTGCCTGGGATGGCCAAGGCATGCTGGCGAATACGGGACGCGATGTCCATCTGCGTCGCAAGAATGACCACATTTGTCAGCCAATGCCGACCCATTGGGATGCCGCATGTACGATACCTCGATGGCACCTCCGCCTGCAACGATGTCGCCGTTCTTCACCGCACGCTTCACCACCATGATCGCATCGTGCAGACTCCGCTCGACCTCCTCGATGAACTGTTCCGCGCCACCGCGAAGCACGAGGGTACATGTCTTCGCCTTCGGGCATTCGGTGAACAGATTGTAGCGCTCGCCACCGATCTGCTTCTCCTCGAAAGAGCCGCAGGTTCCCAGGTGCTCCCGTTTGATATCGGAGCAAGTGGATTGGATTGAGCCGCCGACGGCTTGCACGACGCGCTGCAGGTCATCCGCGGGCACACGGCCCGCGCAGAAGATGTCACGGTCCGCGAACCACTGCGTCGCAAGATCGCCGATCGGGAGTTTGCTGAGAACGACCTTCGCACCCGTCTTCTCGATCGCCTCCAGCTTGCGATAGATGATCTCCCACTCGGCGTCGACAATCGCTTGGTAGTCCGACACGTGCTCTACCCGTACCTCCGCGTTGTCCTTCTCCGCCTTCAGCTCCAGCTCGACGTTCAGGCTGACGATGAGCGGGTTGCGGAAAGATTTTGGTTGCTGCTCGGCACCAGCGTAGGTGAACGTCTTTTTGAAAGCGACACCGCGGACGAGGAGGGAGTCCTGCATGCCACCACCAGGGACCTTCTTGACTCCGATGAGGTTCTCGTTGAGATCGTCCTGGTCAAGAGATTGAACGGCGTCCACGACCATATTGGAGAAGAATGGCTTTTCTGAGTGGATGAGTTTAGACGACATGGATGTAGACGCGCATTTGAGGAGGAGGGAGCGGAACTGTCTAAGGAGGGATTGAGTACTACCCGAGGATATTCGGGGGTGTGAGACGTACTCAGCATTTGACTTGTCTACTGTAATCTGCACGGACTTGATGTGTTCGACAGCCTAGGAAGAAATGAAGTCGTATGCGGGCGACTGAAAGGACCGATGAACTCACAAGCTCCGACGCTTTCCTGAAACCCTTCATGATGATGTGCGGGCTGACACCCTCCTCGATGAACCCTCGGACTTCCTTCAGCAGTCGCGCAGCCAAGAGCACGACACTGGTGGTTCCATCACCGACCTCTGCATCTTGTGCCCGGGCGATGTCGACGAGCGTACGCGCTGCGGGATGGACGATGTCCAGGAGCTTGAGGATAGTCGCGCCATCGTTCGTGATCTGAGCCTCTCCACGCTCGTTCACAATAAGCTTGTCCATTCCGCGAGGCCCGAGGGTGCTGGAGAGTGTCTCCGCGATCGCAAGACACGCAGATATATTCGAGAGGAGTTGCGGCTTTCCTTGGGAGGTATCGGTGCCCTCCTTGAGGAGGACGACCGTAGGTTGCTGCGCACATCTTAAGCTTATGGCCAATAAGCATCAGTGACGACGTACCATGGGCAGACCTCGCTGCATTTTGATGTCGGCGGCGAAAAGTGAGGATGGAAGCAGGCCGAGGAATGGGTCAGATCTTCGATTGCATTAATATTCTCGCACACCTTCGAGTTACCTGTGGGAAAATGCTGCCTATCTAAGCACGAACACAGTATTTGGTCTTGTTGACGTGTCGGGTTCGCGTTAGTGGCTACCAATATTGACGTGACTGGACGCGTCTCCCTCTAAGTTATTATCCACTGCTCCTCGTCGCTCCCCACACTTCCTCAGCCATGGCTACAGCAAGCGAGAGGTCTATGTTCTTTGCTGGTTCTGACGACGAAAACATGAACGATGTGCAACTGCACCCTCAGCCTACTGCAGGAGTAATATCTCAGGACGCGACGCAACGCAGGTCTCCAACGCAAAAGCCTCTATTCTTCGCCGACAGCGATGACGAGGAGACAGAGCCGATGAACTATAGACAAAGAAGTATGCCTCCAGTACTAGACGCCGACGAGGACGATGGCATCGAGTTCGACGTGGAGATGCCAGACTTCGTAGATGTGCCGAGAGCCTCGAGCGTGTCCAGTGACGCATCATCAGGGAGGGATGAAGCGAAGCGCAAGTCCTCCCCTGACCTTGTCCTTGACGAGGAGCCCGTCAAGTCCGTCAAACCTGACGGTCCCCCTGTGAAGAAGCGAAAGTTATCGCCCTCTCCGCAGGCATTGGTAGAGTCCAGTCCTTTGTATCTCGGTTATTTCCTCGTCGACAACGCCTGGAGTACCGTGAAGGGCACTGGGTATATCAAGCCTGGCGATGAAATTCTCATTGAACGTGAAGAAATAGACAAACCTCCTCCTCCCCCTCCGAAGAAACCAGGGAAGAAGGGGGCCGATGGCAAGAAGCAACTCACTATCGCTACCATGTTCAAGCCTGCTCCTGCAAAGCCCTCCGCGAAGAAGAAACAGGACTCCGTGGTCAGGGTAACGAACGCCAGAGGATTTGGTACGGACACGTCTGTATATGCGTCATCTGCCTAGTAACAATCTCCCTAGAGTTCGGTCGACTGCCTCAGGAGGTCGCATCATGGGTTTCGCGACTGCTGGATTTAGGCAAGTTAGCCGTCGTTCCATGCTTTCAGCGCACTGAGATGCAACACAGACATCGTCGAGTTCCGGAAGTGCACCGTAGTCGAGTGTCCAGCAAAGCTTACCACAGGCGCGGACTTGATACTCTCTCTATCGATATACATGAAGCCGAACGCGTTCCGTCCGCCTTCCAGTTCTTCCGATGCGCCAGACAAAGGCAAAGTAATGTTCAACGAAGGACAAGAGACGGAAGCCGAACAGATTCTGCGAGAACGGAAGCGATCGCTCATCAGCCTCTTCAAGCGCATCAACCTGAAACCACGCAAAGGTAACGACTTGGCCAGCAGAGCTGGGGATACCTTGAACCAGCAGGACCTTGAACTGTTGACTCAACAACGACCGGGTGCTGTGAAGCCTACTCAGTCTGGTACCGGCGAGGACGAGGAAGAGGGCGACATCACCGAGGAGCAGATCAACCTTATTTACAAGAAGTAAGCGTCTCCAACTTCGCCATTATAGAATGCTGAACACGCATGAAGAGCGCAGCTAAACGACAGTCAAATGGGCGGCATGGATCCTGCCGATACATTCACGCTGAAGTTGCGAGGTTACCAGAAGCAGGCGCTGTTGTATGTCACATTTCCTAGGTTCATCGCTATGTTTCTCATAAGTCGCAGATGGATGCACTCCATTGAGACTGGGGCTGCGTCAGCACGAGAAGCGCATTCAATGCATCCTCTATGGAAAGAGTGAGTCCTCGCGTTGTTCTTCATCGGGAGGTACGCTTACGAGAGCGCTAGATATGCCTTTCCCCTGGATCCGAATGACGAGATCATGGACCTTACTGCTGACGAACAGCCGTTTTACTTTAACGAATACTCCGGCGAGCTCAGCCTCGAGTTTCCGAAAGCGGAGCGCAAATGTAAAGGCGGTATTCTTGCGTGAGTTTTACGTTAGTCTGGATGTTCCCGTCTTTCGGCAGACCTAATTTTGCGCATACAGAGATGGTAATGAAACTCGAATGCTTGATATCAACTTGTTGCTAACCATGTCCCTCTCCGGTGACCACGTGCTTCTAGAAAGTAAGCGTCTAACTTGTTTGCGCGCGCTGTTGGCTAAGGTGCTGTAATAGTGGGAATGGGCAAGACGATCATGATCTCAGCTCTCATCCAAACAGCTCGCGAACCAGAGGCGCCAGCAGAAGACACCGCAAGTTCCTCCAGAGCCAAACAGCTCAGACTGAACAGCGCCTTCCGTGTTGTCCAAAAACCACCGCCACAACAACGGAAAGGACCCTCCGCAACACTGATTGTCGCACCGACGTCCTTGCTAGCACAATGGGCGGAGGAGCTGCAGCGCTCGAGCAAGCCGGACACAGTCAAGGTGCTTGTGTGGCATGGCACTAACAGGTTAGATCTGGACACCGCGGTGGACGAAGAAGACGCGATTCATGTCGTCATCACCTCATATGGCACCCTGGTGTCCGAGCACGCGAAGCACGAGAAGACGCCGTCCTCCGTGTTTGAAGGTACGTGCCTTTGAAAGTACAACTTTTATGACGCTAACGGCGGCGATCGTGACACAGTTGAATGGCTCCGTAAGTCTTTTGCGCCACGACTTCTCCCACGGTTCTCAACTATTCTAGGGGTGGTTCTCGACGAGGCGCATCATTGCAAGTCAAGAACAAGCAAGACTGCAAAGGCGGTGTACGCCCTACGCGCCCGGCGAAGATGGGCGGTCACTGGAACGCCTATTGTCAACCGTCTAGAGGACCTCTACTCTCTTTTGTACGTCATCTTTTACTATTGGTCGACTATTTCCTTACCATTTAACTATTGTTATATAGGAAATTCCTGGATTGCACGCCATGGTCGAACTACACCTTTTTCCGATCGTGAGGATGCTTTTCTCTGCTCGTATCGGTCATAGACTGACAATCCAATAGATTCATTACCCTCCCTTTCCTTGCTCGTGACCGCAAGGCCGTGGAGGTCGTCCAGGTCATCCTCGAGAGTGTGCTGTTGCGTCGTGAGAAGGACATGCTCGACTCTGATGGCAAGCGAATCGTCGAGCTGCCGCCCAAGCAGGTACGAACGGTCATGTCTGTATTGGGGGGCCACAAACACTAACGTTGAGGTTTCAGATCACAATCGAGAAGCTCGAGTTCTCTCCTCTAGAGCGCAAGATCTATGACTCTCTATACTCCGATGCCAAGAAGGACTTCGAGCATCTCAGCGAGAAGGGTCTCGTCAACAAGAACTACACCCACATTCTTGCGATGCTCATGCGGTAAGTTAGCTGTGCTTCAAAATGCTTCGTGCCTGTCGACTGAATGTAGGCACTGGTAGACTACGACGGGCAGTTTTACACCCTAACCTTGTGCTCTCGTCTGCTGATGGCGGGAGCGCAGCGAAATCGTCGCCCAACAGCGGCAAGATCGATGTGAAGGAGCTGATACAACGCTTTGGCGAAGGCGAGAACGTTGTGGGCGATAGCAAGGTGTACGCCGAGAGCGTCTTGGCAAACCTCGGCCAGGAAGAGGATGCGGAGTGCCCTATCTGCTTCGACGTCATGGAGACACCGACGATTTTGCCTGAGTGTATGCACCAATGGTATGTCGTCTCCTTATCGATTGTAGACGTAGTATCTCAGTCCAGTTTGCAGCTGCAAAGACTGCATCATGGCATTCATAGAGAGGTGCAGAGAGAAGGGCGAGGATGGCAAGTGCCCAACTTGCAATAAGGGACCTGTTAAGGCGAGTCTTTCCACGGCCATCTCGTGACGCTCCCTCTCATGTTAATCTAGGAGGGCGATCTGCTGGAGATCGTTCGTTCAAGGCATAACAGCAACGAGGAATCAAGCAACCCGCAGCAGCCTCCTACGCCCGCCGTCACCCTCCGCCGGAATGACTTCCGGTCGTCAACCAAGCTTGAGGCACTTGTGCAGCATCTTCGTGAGCCACTGTCTCACGAAACCCTGACTCTTCTGTCCTGACGAGGACGATGCTGTAGGCCGGCTGAGAGACCAGGACCCATGCTTCCGTGCCGTGGTGTTCTCCCAATTCACCTCTTTTCTCGACTTGATCCAGAACATCTTGGAACGCGAAGGCCTTCCGTGGTACCGTTTCGATGGATCGATGGACATAAAGAAGCGCAACGAGGCAGTGACCGGATTCAAGGCTCCATCGCGCGAGCCCAAGGTTCTTATCATCAGTCTCAAGGCCGGTGGTGTTGGCCTGAATGTAGGCTCCTCGTTCTTCTTCCCATATGGTCTTATCGCTGATATTCATTACGACAGCTAACAAACGCAAGTCATGTCTTCATGGTAAGTCCATTGTTCCAACGATGGTTTGCGTCGTTCATTCGCTGAAGGCTACCAGATGGACTGTTGGTGGAACGCTGCGACGGAAAACCAAGGTATGCATGACCTGGGCGTGTTGCTCAAGCTTAAAGTTGACCCTGCGCCCTAGCCATCGACAGGGTTCACCGCATTGGCCAGGAGAAGACTGTTGTCGTGACGCATTTCATTGTACGTAGCCCACTTGCAATATTGTCAACTCACTTTCTCACCGGCATATGTTCTGCGAAGGTATCCGGAACCATCGAAGGCCGCATCCTCCAAATCCAGAAGAGGAAGACCGCGATTGTCAAGGAGGCTTTCAAGGGCAAGCGGGATACGGACCCTGAGAGCATCGAGAACCTTAAGATTATGTTCGGAGACGATGATCGCGTGGATTAGACTTGTCTTTGTAATGTAATGTCAACAACCCCGGCTTTCCAGTCACCCCTGGTATTCAGCTCTGGTCTTGAAGCATCATTTGCAGCGGCGATCCTGATAATTTGAATTTCAAGCTTAAGATTACACATTTCCGGCCTCCTTCTGAGTACTTGTGAGTATTATGTAGGAAGGAATTTCTGCCTGAGGCCCAAGCACGTCATCAGAAGTACTTTCCAAGTTAGAAAAGCATCTTGGGGAGAAATCTTGTCGTCACATACAGGCGCTACGAGTGTTAGCGTCGCTCATGCGACAGTCAAATTGAGTGGGTTCGAATTCCACTCTCATCATCTTTGGAACATGTGGACGACAATCCTCCGTCCAATTGAGAACTTTTCTTCAAAGAGTTATCGTTATTTTTCGTTCCAAAAAGCTATGATGAGAGTGGGATTCGAACCCACGCCCTTTCGGACCAGATTGCTTACATAAGCCTTAGTCTGGCGCCTTAGACCGCTCGGCCATCTCACCACATCTGAGCAGGGGGAAATTAAATTGAAATTGATACCGCCATGGTCCACCCAGCTAATGTCGGCGCGTCACACGGCCCGCCCAGATTTTGGCCCCCTGTCACCAGTCACAAGCCCGACCGCCACCTGTGATCGGCGGTTTGGTCCCATTTTGATGCGGCCCGAAAATAGCAATTTTTGGCCGCCTGCGGCGGCCTTGTCACAGGCGGGATGGCCATTCGCCGCCTCACCGGATTGGATCGGTCGTGTCACACCTCAACCGTGACCCCCCGCCGATCTCAGGCTGTTACTTTGAAATAGTACAGTAACCTCTCTCTTCCGACTTTTGCAGCTTCAATGAGGAGCGTATACCTAATCTACATTCACCCGTAAAAACGCGCATTACAGGGGAAAAGATCTAATTATGGGCTTGCAATCGTGTTGCAATCACCACGAAACTATCGTAGCTCGGCGCGGCTACCTTACTAGGCCACTTAACACCTTCATTTCGGATTCGGACAACTTAAGGTTAGGCTGAGCATGCATAACAACAGGTCAAATAAAATACAGTCTTAATGCAAAGCAACCAGCAAGAAATGCTCCTCTCCTACCGTCCAGTCTACAGTATCATGCAGGCACCAACCATCACGCTCACGAGAGCCGTCAAGAGCCCACCGAGCAGGGGTCCGGGAAGTGAAAGTGCGCTGTTGCTAAACCCTCAATCAGCACTTGCGTATAACGAGCAAACACACATGTAGGTGAAAAACGCACAGTGCCTTCCCGACGTCTGCAGTCGCGATGGTGTAGAGCGTCCCAGCAATAGAGGTCGCGATGCCTTCACCGCTGGCGGCCAAGGTGAGCACATGGCCTCCATCAGCGGTGAGGATGGTGAACTCGTGGCCTGCGGCAGCTAAAGGAAGGGAAAACAGTTCCAAAAGCTCAGTCATCGACACCCTCGCTGTCTATACAGATAGACACCTACAGGTAATGGCAGTCCCTACGTCCTTCAGGCCATCTAGAGCACCGGTTGCGAGACTAGCAACTGCGGGTTGATGTCAGCGGGGTACCTGGCATATCTCAGGCAGACATACCCGCCGAGGTGAAGTCGTCGATGACTATGGGGAAGGTAGTGTCAGCATTTCCTTTCGAGGGATGGCAAGAGGTACTGACTACTCCTTTCCTCGACAAGAACAGCAGCGCTTGCCGTGATAGCGAACAGGAAGAGGAAGCAGAAGACGGTAGCGACGGGAGACAAGTTAGAGAACATTGCAGAGTAAGTCGACGGGAGAGAGGAAGGGCTTGAAGATTGGCGATATTGGGGTGGATGCTCGCTGCAGATGGAACAACGCAGCGAGATATTTATGTACCGGCGGTCCCTGGCAGTACCCAAAGCCTGAGTGAGTTGGAGAGTACAGTGGCAAGAACAAAGCAGAGCCACACTTACTGGGGAGAGGGGTTCCAACCACACCATCGCGGCCGCCGGCGTGGTGCATAACAACGGGTCCTGGTGCACTCGGATCGCGAAAACACAGCACATGCCCGATGAAAGGCTTACCCGCTAGGGAGTGCGGTCGCGAAACGAGCCAATATGAGATCTCGGCCTTAAGTGAACCACATGCTGTAGCTTTGGAACCACGCCCATGCCCTCATCACATCCCCACCATCTCATGAGGATGTGATGAGGCCGCTCACGTTGAAGAAAAGGCACGAGCGGTGTCGCCATACGTGATTCAAAGTCACTGCCCTCGGTTCCGCTTGTTCAGCGACACTCCCACCTAAACCACAATGAGCGGTTTAGACAGATGCCATCTGAACGCGCCGGCGGCCGCGCCGCCATGACATATCTTGTGGGTCCCAGTGTATCCGGTGGTCAGCCGTGCGGTATAGTAATGGGCTACACCGATGGACCGCGGCGAACTCAATCGGGTCCGGTCGTCGGTATTTCTCGTCCAAGTACTTGGCGTACTCGAGTGCTTCTAGTCCGGAGCTGAAGCTGTGCATATCCGAAGGACGAAGGTCTGCGCAGCCATGTTTTCCGCGGTGCCCGGTCTTCGACCCTTTCATGAGCATACAGAGGTCATCTTCGCGACGACGGCCGAAGAACTCACCAGTGCTGCTGGGTACAGAGAGCGTGCCTCTCATCGCCATCCATTCACAGCATCCGGATTCCGTAGGTACCCTGAAGCGGGTACATCGTGAGGCGAGATGAGACACTTCGATATGATAGCGTATTACATACATAGGACATTCATGCACACCAAGAAAGCTAGCGGACAACAATACAGACTGCAAGTCCATCGTGCATACCTGACTTACGGAAACACAGCAACGACGCGAGACAGGACCGTCAGACGATCGCCTCCCCAATGGAGAAGTGGACTTGATCGCCCTCGGCGAGGGTTAGGCGGACGGGTAGGCGGGGGTCAATGCGGACCGGAGCGCTGGACCCGACAAAGAAGTCGCCGCGGGTGAAGTTGCGGGTAATGGCGGCGGCCTCTTCTTCGGTGAGCGGCCGGGGACGCTTGGCGGGCCGGAATGTGGAGGTGGAGGCGCCAGGGTTTGGGGTGGCAGCGAAGGTGCTGTTATAGTCGTAGTAGTGGGGGTGAGTGAGGCCTTGCATGGGCGGGGGGTATGCAATGGCGGCGGCAAAGGGGGGCACTTGGGCTGGGTGAGGGTTGTCATGAGGTGTGTGGGTGACGGCAGAGGACGGAAGGGTGAGAAACGTACGAGGTTGTGTTTGAGGTTGGTGGTTATCAGCGTCTGGGTCGGGATAGGCGCATGATGCCCCCATTCCCCTCTTGAGGCAGCTCTGGTGGGGGTGGGAGGCGTGTGAGCACGAGGCGGGGGACAGGCGGTGGAGAGCGAGAGGGGGAGGGCGGAGGACGGACCTGGCATGGGAGGACCTCGCTGCACCTTGTCTTGCCGGCGTGGCAGGCGGTGCAGGCCCTTCGAACGGAGGGCGCCTTGGCTGGAGCGGAGGAGGTCAGGACGGGCAACGGCGGGGCAGGGGCGGGGCAGGGAGCGGACACACGCACGCTTGCGGCCCCCGTCGGCGGGCGGGGCGGAGGACGCGCCGGAGCCTGGCTGCTGGGGCTGCTGGCCGAGGTCTGAGGCGAGCTGCTGGTTGTGTTGCTGGAGTTGCTGAGTGTCGATCGACGGAGGAGCCCCGTCCTGGGCCGGGGTGGAGGCCTCTGAGAGGGCCGACATGGAGGTGATGGGCGGTGTTTCGGACCCTACGGTCATTATCTCCCGCTTTTCTTCCTTTTCTTTACCCACGTGGTCGCCCTGCCCCTACTTCCTTCTCCGGTGCTCCGGGTTACCCGGCACCCTCCGGGTGCAGCCGGTGGCTCCGGCGTGCCGTGAGGTGACGGAGCGCGCACCGGTCAACCGGGACTTGGTCTCGGACGATCACAATGTCTGCACCGCGTCCCCAGTCCCCCTCCCAGCACGAGCCCATTCTGCCTCCCGTCCCCTTCGACGACTTCCAGTTCTTCAACCCCGCCTTCCACGGCGTAGGAGTACCCCCGCCTCTATCACTTCCGCCATCCAATGAACTCTTCTCCGCTTCGGAGACGACTGATCTCTTCGGGTTCCTCGAAAACTTCGATTGGGACTTCAACGCAGATGCTTTTCCACAGCTGCCGGACGTTCACGCCTCAGACCCTCTCTACCGCAATCCACTGCAGGAGACGGCTCCTCCAGGTCTAGATCAGCTTCCGGCCTCATCGAGCCTCTTCACCTCCCAGCCTGATCCTCCTCAGCAGCATCAGCAGCAACACTTCCATCAGCTGCAGGCCCAGCAACCTCCCCCTCCACCGCAGCAGCCTCTGTTCAATCAGAATGTTGAAGCCAATCCTCCCATGCGCTCGCGCAGCCGTTCTGCATCTACTTCCTCCTCTCCGTCTCGCGGTACACCGTCGGCGTCTGTTGGTCCCCGCGTCAAGCCTCTTCTATCCACTCCTCAAAAGAGGCTAAACCACATCATGAGCGAGCAGAAGCGTCGTAACGCCATCCGTGACGGCTACTTACAGCTCACGACGCTGCTTGCACCTGCTGGGGCACCCCCGGGGTCTGGGATGCCAACCCGGGGGCGCCCGAAGGGCAGCGGCAGTCGCGGCCGAGGAACCAAAGGAAAGAGCGGCATCCTTTTCCGTGCGAGAGCATACATCCAGTGGCTTGAGGAAGGAAGAGACGCACTCATGGAAGAGGTCACACGAGTGGAGGCCGCAGCAGGTATTCGATAACAGGTATGTCCCATCTTGTCTTTCCTCTTCATGCAAAGAGCCCATACATAACCCTTAGGCTCGTACCAGGAACATTTTTGGTTTCCTTGGCGTTGTGCCTATCATATATCGCCGTTTCGCTGGTAAGTGAAGTGCAGTGTTTTCTCGAAAACGGGCTGCTGATGGATCCTCGTCCGGCGACTAAGCTGGCCCGGCCCGAACGGTTCGTACCTACGGTTCCGTGGTCCACTCAATTAGTGGCCTCTGCGCCCCTCCGCATGTTCCGTTGGACCTATGCGCCGACTCTTGGATCCCCCGACCAACGGACTTGCAGCACAATGTGCACACTCACGAGACGTCCAACATCAGTCATCATTGTATTCCACATCCACGACTAACGCGCCTACGTTCGAAGTCTCCTGTATCTCGCGGCACCCGATGATCCGTGCTCGTCATGTCGGACATGATTCCACACACATCCTGCGGACTTCTTGTCGCCTGGCCGTCCTACCGGGCGCATCGTCCGACCGTTGTAATATAGAATCTCTCGCAATCATTCTACGCAGCCGGCGTAGTACCCGTTTCATTTGGCGCATTCTCATGCTCGACACATTAGCCAGCACGATCCTCGCACTCTGCACATGCACATTGTCGGATTGCTAGAATGTGTGGTCCCCGATCCATGGACGAATTCATGAAGACTGCGAGCGGTTTCTGCGTGCCTAACGTCATAGCGAGCGTGATGCGGTACTGCATTGTCCTCCGGTCCGCCTGATGGCTCGCATCCCCTCTCGTCGGCGGCGCACAATCGTGATGAAACCCGGGGAGGGGGGAGGCGTCCCGACCCATCTTGGCCGGGTGCCCCAACCACGTACGGGCGATTGAATGGAGACTCGAGAGGCGTTTCATTAATCTCATCCCAATTGTGCCGTCCCACGACGGGGGGGTGCCCCGAGAGGAAAGCCAACAGCAAAGTTGGTCAGAGGCAGTGATGACATCCTGTGGGGTATGACTGGTGTCGACGGATCCATGAATTGTAGTTACGGGGCTTCTCGTTCACTTCATGTCAAATAGGTCGTATTCACGGCGACAGTCCCTTCTACGGATGCTTCGCATCTTCACGACGAGGTGGATACGCGATCATCCCGTATCCCGCGGTGTAGACCCGTACCCAATCGCCATGTACGAGAACGCAGGGTAGCCCGTTCCGCACACATAAGTGCATGGGCTTCACTAGGTGGATTGCACAGATATCTAGACAGCAACACTAGCGGTACCTACACGATCACGCAATACCAATCCAAGTCTGCGATGATCACATTATTCAAACCGCACTCGCACAAGGAAAATTCGCCTCCCGAACTCGACACGGGTCGGTGCTAGGACAGCGACCAGGCCTTTGCGACCGTCCTTCCCTTCTGTCCCGCGCCACACATGTGAGATCCCCCCTCACTCCCTTCGACGAGAATAGCGACGAGACCGAAATCGGCACCTCAGGACGCGAAGAGAAGACACAAAAAGACAGATGAGATGGGGGGAAGCGCACCGGTACCATGCTGCCGCGCGCTGCGCCGAGGGCCTACGGCGGCGGCGCAGCGACAGCGCGCGACGTTTGCGGCCGATGAATGCCCACATGCGGATGATCATCTTGCTGCGCCGATGACAGTTGCCAGGCCAGGTCCGCGAGGTGGCGGAAGATGCAGACGCAAACGCCGTATGCACATGCTCGCGGCTAGCGGGATCGCAGGTTGCGGCTTTGGAACTGAGAACTGGCTCGGAAGGTCGCGCCGCTGCCGCCGCAGCGTTGATTGTGCTGGGGAGTGCCAGTGGGGTTATGGGGGGCTCCGTGGCGAACGTCATCCGTAATTACGTACACTTCCAATCAAAGGGCACAGAAGAGCATGTCGAAGGTGTACTTACATACAGCACGCTGAGTGCGTGATCGGAGTGCAACTATTATCGTGACGTGTTGGAAGCCCGCACCGGCCGCCAGGATCTAGAGAAGCAACGGTCTGTGAGTAAGCTATAGCTTGGATGACTTGAGGTCAATACAGCGGCGTATCACTAGGACGGGGCACTCACTTTCAGAGCTCCGGTATGATGTTGAGTTCCTTGCGCGCTATGCGGGGGTTGACAGGGCTAGCGTGCCTGAGCGGGGTCGACACCTGCAGCGCTACGAAGCGGTCGGGCACTTCCTGGACAGGGTCTGCGCGCGACTGTAACGGCATGTACCAGGTTACGTCTATGCAGGGAAAACAAAAAGCCGCATTACCTTTACGGGCGAGCTGTGGATTCGCGTTTGGGCAGATTGAGCTGGGCGGTGTGCTGTACCTGAGATGACGGTCGGGACCGCGGCGAGGAGGCCCCTGTGGGACAGAAAGGACGGGCAGGGTAATGGACTCAAGACAGGGCCGATGGACTTGCATCCATGGTGAAACACCCGCTGCTACGTCCTGGCATATGACAAAGTCGGATCATGAACTGGTCATTAGCATGGTTTTCGAATAGGTCTTATGGGGCTGAGTAACTCACCGGCATTCCATAGCACCCAGCCGGTCAATGACCTCATTGCGCGGACGATATACATACGTGCGAGTCTAGATGTACTGTCAGAGGACCCTCAATTCACGGTATATCCACGCACCAATATAGTGAAGATGCATGTTAAAGAACTTGTGACCATCCCCAAGGATAAAGAGTGACGGTTGCGCCTATCCTCCGTGAGACGCCGTGAGAGAGAGAAGGGGAGGAATCGGTTTAGCGGTGCCTCGGGATGTTCGTCCCTGTCCAACCCAAATCTCTGGTCAGCTCTCCATAACCCTCATCAGGTTGGACACTGAGTTACGGATTTACAACGACAAGGTATGCGCTGAGTTTCATATGCGGATGCTCCGTTGCCGAGCAGCGTTTCCGTAGACGACCGTCTCCGGCGGCCACGGCGGCGAAGCTTGCATTATAGAGAACGGCATACTTACGAAGTTACGCGCCTATAGGCACTTCGTCACTGGGCGACCCCCGGCCAAAAGCGTGGGTCGCCTCCCACCGGTTATCTTGATTTCCATGTTACTACTCTATCGGAGCGCTCTTGTCTGCGCTTCCGATGCCTGCCACCTGGAATCCCGACCATCTGCTCGATTATCCTTCCACAGACTACGGAGCAGTCGGAAGAGAGATATGCGCCATACGCGCAGCACTCATTGGGCCGCTTCTGCTGCTCTCACCGATGGGAGAAACCTCGGATGGATTCGATCGGGACCGCTTGCGGCCTTTCTCGAGGCGTGCCCGTACTTCTAGTAGGTTGGCTTAGGTTGGCCGCAGAAACTGTCTTGTCATACAAGCGCGGCGGGGATGCGGGGGAAGTCAGGATGTCCCGGTATTTGGTGAGAAACGGCATGTGTCGACGGTGGGTGAAGCGCGGGTGGAGACCACGACCGTCGGGTGGCAGCCGTGCTTGTATTGAAGTACAGGTGAAATTGCCGTGTTTGGTAACTTTGCATATGATAAGGAGGCAAATAGCATCACACCGACGTGTGCCTGGCGGAAAGGAGAGAAGTCAGGTCGCCATTTGGAGCCATCCGGGAAGCAGAGCGGTTGTTCGGGGTGCGGACGGCAGCTCGTTTGTTCTGATGGACCTGAACGACGTAGTATTCGCGAAATGCGCAGGCGGAGTGTAGTTACTATTGTCAGTAGGATCAAAAGGCATGCGGAGGTAGCACCTACCTTGTCACCTGGATCAACCAGGATCCCAAAATTTCTGATGTCCTGAGCTTGTCTTTTGCGAACGGAGTTCACGATAGGCCTGACTAGGACCATAAACAGGACTCTCGGAGTCAGTTCCGTGCGGGAGACAGTTACCAAAATTCTGGCTGAAAATGGGTGAACATGGCGGAAGGAATGCCAAGAGAATCAGGGAGACAGTACGCACAGGTGACTTACGTCCTAAGACTAGTGCGGGAAAGCAGGTACGGTGGAGGTTGGTAGTCATATGGACCGTCCACAGCATCCCACAAACGAAGCTGAAAACAAGGATTCAGTAAGGACCGCGCACGGAGTGACCGGAGATGCAGGGCAGACTGGTAACAGGGACCAACCCTCTGGGGAAGATCATTCATACTGGATACATTTGGCCAGCATTTGGCGGTTGAGGTGGTCCCGCACCGCACTTTACGCCACGAAACGACAAGCAAACGTAATCATCGATGAGAGGTCCACGAAGGCGGCTTACGCGGCAAAGCACGGCGACCGCGTATGGTGATATGTTATGTTTTACGACTGGACTGCACGGGAAAATCCTCCAAATTAACGATTGCGCAAACACACCGAGTAACGGGACACGCACACGTTTGAATTCCTGATCCAGTTCCTAAGCCTTGGGACCTGTGAGAGCCGAATGAATCGACGGCTGGATATGCGGACAGACTGTACTGATTGGCTGACGAAGATCGGAGCTAGTGGCTCTCACCGCTGAGAAAATTCGCACTCCATCGTTCTAATGCGCTTTAGAGGGAAACAAGATGTACGGGAAGGTTTTGAGCGTGAACTCTGCACAGACATGGTTGGCGGGGGCAGCTCCGAGTGGTGGCAGAAATGTCGCAAGGAGGTGTTAAGCGCCGGTCCACGTCGGGCGCCACGTGGCGAACAGCCTCCGTTTATGGAAATCGATCTCGTCGGCCGTTCCCCACTTCAAATTGACCGTCCCGCCGCCTCAGAACCAGTGCCCCCAGCCAGGTGAGTAAAGTCTGATATATATCGCTCATTAACTATCACCTTATGATTAGTTTGAGGTCAAATGGTGGCCAGTCACCGAATCTGCACCTATCGGACCCCACCAAGTAGTAGCTGCTTTTGGATACACCATCCGAAAACCTTATGTCGAAATAATGGGAAATCTCTGTATATTGCTGTGGTAAACGTCCGTACTCTGTCCTTCTTGGATACTTGCTGCGTTCGGGCCTGACAGGAACCATCATGGACTTTGTCAGCCGAGTCCACCTCGACCATTGCCTCAGCGCTTCGGATTTGGAGGCTTCAATGACGCGGCCATTCTCTGTCGCAAATATCGCTCAAGGTGCGCAAGCTGATCACTCTACAGTCATGCTAGCCCTTCTGAGCTATACATTTCGAATTTACGTACAGCGTTAGAACCGTGCAAGGGCCGCCGCTCAGGTCCTAGATGGGACCCCATCAGTCCTTACAAGGCAATCCTTCCACCGGTTCCGAACTGCATTCATTGGGACATCGATCTATATCAACGCTCAATGTGGCGCGCAAGCAAACAAAGCTTCGTGGGAGGTAGGCGCGCGCGCTGCGCCAAATGCAGCTCTCACGCATACCGAAGGATTCGCGCGAGGGCCGCCTTTCAGGGTCGACGCGATTGAATGCACTCCAGTACCATGGTCGTACCGAGTGGAACGAAACTTGCTCAACCAGCGTCATTGACCGGCAACCGTGGTGGCCACATGGACTTTCGTATTATCCTTTTGCGCGCCGCCTTCGGTCGAGGAGTATAAAGGATACGCTGGAGAAAGTATCCAACCCAGCTCGAGCCCCACTTGAGCTTTCGGACACTACTCCTCATCCGCGACCCTCATGGCGAAGTTCCATTCGTTGCTCTCCTGCGTTACCCTCCTTTTCACCGCCTCGGTCTATGCGGGCATTGGCCCCAAGACCGACCTTACCATTTCCAACGCGGACATCACCCCGGATGGCTATACTCGTGCCGCCGTTGTGGTGAATGGTGTCTTCCCTGGCCCGCTTATCACAGGGAACAAGGTGCGTGGCTTGTCCGCCCACCGTTTCCCGAGATATCCCCTAACGTGCCAGCCATACTGTTTAACAGGGAGACCGTTTCCAACTGAACGTCATCGACCAAATGACGAACCACACGATGCTGAAGACCACCAGCATCGTACGCCCGCATCCGCTTACTAACTAGGTATCTGGCTGACTATTTCGTCCAGCATTGGCATGGCTTTTTCCAGAAGGGCACGAACTGGGCGGACGGTCCCGCGTTCATCAACCAGTGTCCGATTGCTAGCGGGCACTCGTTCCTCTACGACTTCCAGGTTCCGGATCAGGCCGGTAAGTTACATCCTTTGCGGCGTGCTGTACGTTCGGACGCTCACGTCAGTTGCGCAGGTACTTACTGGTATCATAGCCATCTCTCCACGCAGTACTGTGACGGTCTCAGGGGTCCATTCGTGGTATATGACCCCAAGGACCCCCTCAAGAGACTCTACGATGTGGACGATGGTTAGTTCTGGTCGACATCGATGCTACTGCTTTGAGTTTACCTGAAGTTGATTTGCAGACTCGACTGTAATCACCCTTGCCGACTGGTATCACGTTGCTGCCAAGCTTGGACCGCGCTTCCCGTGAGTCATCCAGCGCTCATGGTTCTTCCTGGGAAGAATGCCAACCCTAATATGACGTGGGATACTTACAGGCTTGGGTCGGACTCGACTCTTATCAATGGCCTCGGCCGTAGCACTACCAACGTCACGGCCGACCTCGCTGTTATCAACGTCACACGGGGCAAACGGTACACGCAATCTTGATCTTAGTGCAAAGAGGGTGTTAACTTGGTTTGAATAGTTATCGCTTCCGCCTTGTGTCCCTGTCATGCGACCCCAACTATACCTTCAGCATTGACGGCCATAACATGACCGTTATTGAGGCGGATGGTATTGAAACTCACCCGGTGACCGTCAACGCTATTCAGATCTTCTCCGCTCAACGCTATTCTTTCGTGGTAAGTCATGTCCAGACATCTGTTTGACGCTAAGCTGAACACTCTTCGCTAGCTCACTGCGAACCAGACAATTGACAATTATTGGATTCGCGCCAACCCGAACTTTGGCAATGTTGGTTTCACGGATGGAATCAACTCTGCCATCCTGCGCTACTCAGGGGCAGATCCCGTCGAACCTACGACAACTCAACAAACCACGCAGAACCTCCTCAACGAGGTCGACCTTCACCCCTTTGTCGCAAAACGGACGGTGCGCAGCTCACTCAGCACAAGTCATAGGACAATGCTGACATTTATGTTCCCCCTTCTTACAGCCTGGCCGGGCTACCCAGGGCGGCGTTGATGTGGCCATCAACATGGACTTCAACTTCAACGGCTCGAACTTCTTTATCAACAACGCATCCTTCACGCCTCCTACCGTCCCTGTCCTCCTCCAGATTCTGAGCGGGGCGCAGTCCGTCCAGGACCTCCTGCCATCCGGAAGCGTCTACACGCTGCCGATCAACAAGTCCATCGAGCTCACCTTCCCCGCCACGGCCAACGCCCCCGGAGCTCCTCACCCCTTCCACCTGCACGGTGTAAGTGCATTACATGCTCAGCCCTGCCATTGCATACTCACCACTCATTCCCCAACAGCATGCCTTCGCTGTGATCCGCAGCGCCGGTTCCACAGAGTACAACTACAACAACCCCGTCTGGCGCGATGTCGTCTCGACTGGCACCCCTGCCGCGGGTGACAACGTCACAATCCGCTTCCAGACCGACAACCCCGGTCCGTGGTTCCTCCATTGCCACATCGACTTCCATCTCGAGGCCGGCTTCGCTGTCGTCTTCGCCGAGGACACCGTTGATACTTCCGTGGCGAACCCTGTCCCGCAGGCGTGGTCCGACCTTTGCCCGACGTACGATGCGCTCTCCGCTGATGATCAGTGAGCGCTTCGCGAGATGTAGCTCCGCGTAGGCCTCTGGAGCGGGTATTTTGGCATTGAAATGGAGCGTGACTGGTTTTTGGCTTACCAGCCTTGTAAGTGCTTTGGCATCCCTGACTGGTGGTGTGTATCTATTGGGCTGCGGATATTTACTTCGTACTCAGGCAATTGCACAAGCACTGTATAACTACGAGTCTTGCGATTTTGGTGCTCAATTTCCGTACGATGGGCGTGCGAGCTCCTTGTGCGCGAAAAATTTGTCCAACACTTCTCTCCGGCCCCTGGCCGAAAGACTTCGCCTTCGAGTGCTTCTTCATTTCGCGCCCGACGTCCGACCCATGCTCTGTCCCTCTCGGGTCAGTTTATTTTAACTCGCTGTATTCTCCTCCGCCGACTTTTGCTCCACCTTCTTGGGGTCGTACGATAGAGCTGCTAGCCACGTGGTGCAGAAGGCCCTTTCCCCCGTTGCCCGGACAGTATGTACGTCCGTTCCGTTCCGCCGCCGGGTACAAGTAACACATCCATATAGAGGACAAGAGAGCGCATCAGGCTCTCCGCAGACATGGGCGGAACAGACATTCCACAGAACCGGAATAAATTTCCGGCTATTCAGCCTAAGTTAGAAATACCCGACTTTCCCGTCCGCCGAAACCTTCGGCCTATGGGCATTGAGCTTCTTCACCCCACCTTGTACCGGCTCAAATGAGGTGGGCCGCCCGGTGATCAACGCGAACACATGCGTTGTCGGTTACACCCATTCCGTCCGGAGCTCCTTCCCGCGAGCGATCGTGTTCAGCATCATGATCAGTTCAGCTCTACAGCCGCTCTCACGTTTGGGGCGAACCTATGCATGCAAATATATGAGAAGAAGAGTTGCTTGTATGCGGGCTGCACACACCTGAATACTATGTTTACGAATATAACCAGCAGTCTCCGTAGCCGACCATATACCGGATATGAGTCATTCAGGTCGACCCAAAGGCTATATTGAAGAAATGATGATGGAGCCCCGGACCGATGTGACGTTCTCGGAGTATTACACGTGCTCGGGAGAACAAGGTGTCGCGGCAGATATGGAGAAACACCAAGGTCCTGTTCTCGCTGTGACAAGGCCCATGGTGACATGTTATCGGTGGGTCGTTGGCCCCGAGAGATGTTAAGATGCGAGCTCGGGCCCCAGGCAGAGAACGCTGGTCCGCTGCGCACCCCGATGTTGACCTCGAACAGCGACGTACTGCGGCTGGTGTACAAGTTTCCTGTGCCGTCGGGCTCCCTCGGCCGGGGAGTTATGTCCATCGTGCGTACCTGGAAAACATTTGTATGCGCTCGGGGCGATATTGCGGGGTGAGAAAGCGTCTATAGTCGACGACCTGTCGGTGAAGATGTTAACGATAAGCTGTAACTCCGATGCGCCGGCTAGGACACCCAGGACCGCCCTTGATGGTCGGAAAGAGCTGTGTGAGGAATGTCTACGTGATGACATGACGAAATCGAATGTACAGTACCAAGGTCAGCTGAAATTCATCGATACTGCGCCCGAGAAAGGTCTGAAAACCAGATGAAGACGCAAATGGGTAGATGGGCGTAAGCACGCCCGAGGGTATGGAGACTAGATGCAATTTCGAATGACGTACTGCGCGGTCAACCCTCGGCGCCGAGTTGTCCACTTGACCGCCGCTGAACTGCGCAATAATCATCGGCTTGTCCACACCCGCGAGACGCGTCATCGAGACCAGCCGGTTCCTGGCAAGGCAAGTCATATTCGTCTTGACTAACGCAAAGCCGACGGTGCCGTTTGTTCGTCGCGTTGGTGCCTAGCGTTAGCGCGGCTTTTCACAAAGCTTGTCGTGTGCCGAGGAGACTGGTGAGGTATTTGGGTCAGTCCAATAGAGTTTGCCTGCAAAAAACATCGTCATGCTTTACAACGGACCAGCAGAGCTGATGCTGCCGGCAAGCAGAAGCGGGTCGTCGTTCTCGAGAACAACCGTGCCTCCAATAGCTGCTACTCGCATCTGATCCCGCGCCTCCGGTCGTCCTGAATGTTACACTAATAAAGATAGAGGAAATAAGTCGGGATTTTTCTGGACGAGAAAACGAGACTTACAAAAACTCCGATCGAGGTAAAGGACCAAAGTCAGAGATGATGATGAGGAGTCGGAATATAGCCTCCTCAACTCAGTGTGGGGGACCATTCGGATGTTCAGACAGCAAGTCCAGGAGGGGAACATTACAGAACATTGAAGCTTTCAAATTCTCAGCAATGTCAAAAGAGCAGTCGTCTGGTAAGCTGGTCGGGGGCTCCGCGACCAAGGTTCGACTCGGACCGGGCCGCGGCGCCCAGTCAATCTCCAGCGTGACAGTACGTCACTGGGGCTGTGATCGATGTCCGCATTTGGAAGGCACTATTCGTCGGCCCGGGCTCTGCCACCAAATTTGGACCGCCAGACCGAGGGCCACCGCCACCGTCAGATACGCTTTCTTCTGTCCATGATGCGGATCGTGTGCAGATACGGACTGGGTCTGTATAAGTAGTGCAGCGCTATCCTAGACAAAAATACCAGGTAGCACCTATATAATTAATTATAAAGTCCTTGTCTTCGAGCCCAACTCTCCCTCCAGATGCCCGCCGTCGTCGAGCACTCCTCTAACCCGTCTTGCGGGCCATCTGTCTCGGACCTTCTCCTTGGACCCTCCACACATATTGCAGAACCCACGCACGCGGAACCCACTCGAAGAAACTCCATGTCTTGGCCAACGGTCCTAGGGACAAGTACCTCGGCGGTTTCGGGCGAAGGATGGCGTCGACAACTTGCCGAGCGAAGGTATCTGTCTCCATCGCCGTCCTACCAAAGCATGCAGCCAAAGTCGTACCCATAGACGCGATGTACTCCGAGTAGAGGCTAGTCGTTGACGTGGCAGGGATGTTCGATATTGCTTTAAGGGCGATGGAAGACTTGATGATACCGGGGGCGACGAGTACAACGTCGACATTAAGCGGTGCACATTCCATGTAAAGCGTGTCGGTAATAGAGTGGACCGCCGCTTTGGCAGACGCATACACGCCTGAGAACGGCACTGGGCTGCCGAGTGATGCACTGAATAAGCAAAGCTACTCTCGCTCTTGCCATGAGGATGACGTACGTCTGGCCGAGGATTGAGCCTACATTGACAATCATCCCCCGCTTGCGGGCTGCCATGTGGGGAATAACTGCCTTCGACATGCGAATGATGGAAAAGACGTTGGTCTCGTATAGTTGTAGCCATGACTCCATGGGGATGTCGATGATTGCTCCTGTTCAACATGTTATGGCGGGGGACGTTTATCAGCAACAACATGCCATCGCAAAGAGCATACCTTTGTGAGCTATTCCAGCGTTGTTCACTAGGATGTCGATCTGCCCTTCTGCTCGGACGATAGTCGCCACAGCGGCTTTAATCTCATCCTCACTGGTGACGTCGAGGATGAGCTTATGGATCTCGTTATTGCCGAATTCGCCCATGGACTCAAGGTTCCGCGCAGTTGCATAGACGATGCATCCCTTTGCCGCGAAGGCCTCGCACCTGCGAGCGTCAGCAACGTTATCTCGAGACTCGCTTGAAAGAAGCATTCGTACGCACAAGGAGAAGCCAATGCCACCCTTCGAACATCCAGTAACGAGTGCAACAGTCTTGCTTGTCAGCATGTTAGAAGTAAAGTCATTGGTTGTGTGGGGAGGGTATGCCACCTATGCGTCGACTGTTATGCCTCAGTGCTCAAAACATGAGGCAGTCATATGACCATGGAGTGTGGGAGCGAAGCGTCCCCCGCAATGGAATCCATCCCGCGAACAGGTACGATTTCCTGTTCGAATACCCGCAGATTGCACGGACATAGAAGTCAGTGGGAACAAAAAGTTCAGTTCTATACCGCAGGGAAGATACGCTGGCGACACAGATGAGCCGTACCAAAAAACGCACTGGATAATCCTGTTCGTTTCGTCTGCCTAAGTGCCTCCGACGCCCGCGGCCCTATTCTCTAAAGTACTTCCCCGCCTTGCTTTCATAATCTGCTGTGCCCGATCATTAACTGCCTCCAATTCAGCCGCGTTGGGCTCGAGTGGCCCCTGCTCTGGCGAAGGACGCCGACTGCGGCTGCCGCTCGTGCGCCTCGGGGTCGGTTCCGAAGTAACTGTGTAAGCATCCGGAGGGAGAAACAGAAAAACGCAGGTCGGGCGGGCTAAGTCAGGTGCAATGTGTGATTCCGAGTGCGTTAACGCACTGGACGGTCAGTCAGCCAGTTCAGTCAGGCAACGTCGATGTCAGATATGTGGTGGTTCGCGGTTCTGCCTTCCCCGCGCTATCCTGTCGTAGACCTGTTGTAAACATGGTACTTGCTGGAAGGGGGGAAGGAATACTGTACCTCGATCAAGCCCAATATGCTTTCTTTGTGACCTGCTTGACCTGCTTTTGACAGTTCTGCGTGGCATTTCGCATTGAAGCTGGGATACGGCGCTAGTCTTCTGACTCTTGAAAGGATGTACCCCTTGAGCATGAAGCACAGTATCAGCGACCACAATGTATACATTCGCTAGGGTACATCTACCAAGCTCGGCTCGGTGCTCACTGCACTGTAGGATGCATCTAGCACAATGCTCTCCTCCGATAACGCGGTTTAGATGGCGGCGCCGGTCAAATACGCGTGAGAGCTATGGTCCAGCGGCAAGAGGATAATAGACGGAGTAACCAGCTAGACATCTTGCAATTTGGGACGAAATCCGGGGTCAGGCTCCATGGCCAGGCTAGCGTTGGCAAAGTTCAAGAACGAACGTCTCCGGTTCCCGGGCCGGTCCACGCAGGTTTATTGTGCTCTATTTGGCCACATCGCACTGAACACCTCCGAGTCCGAGTCCAAGTCTCCGACCTCTCCCAGCATCGACCGTTGCGACTGTCCCCGTACCCAGCTCTA
>BACB01004972.1:0-113418 GCA_000338015.2 Ganoderma multipileum BCRC 37180 | reverse complement strand
GCTCCAGCGTGCATAGGTGCTTTTGGGCACCCAGAAAGTCTTCGAAACGAAGCGAATTTGAGGCAAGTAGCTGGAAGCTAGGTCTCCAGGTGATATATGCACCGTAACAACAAGGTTCGGAAGGCAGGGAGGCCAGAACCGAGTACGCCAGCGGCTGCCAATGCAACCAATGGTAACGAACAACAGGCAGCGGGGATGAGCGCGATAGGTGAGCAAAGTCGGTTTATCGTGAGCCAGCCTTCGTCGAGGAGTCGTTGAGCACGTCCGAGGCCAGGAGCTAAAAGCAGAAACGAGTTCGAGGGTAGGAGGACAAGAGTTTGGGACTCGCGAACGAGGCTCTCTCAACGTCGGATGGCCGGGACGTCGGATTCCGGAGCTAAACCTAATGAAGGAAAAATGCCGTATATGGCTACGCAGCACTCGGCTATCACGAAATGGATGAGAATTGGAGACTCCCTCCATCGATGGGCGCGTTTGAAAGCAGACTATATACGGCCGTCCCTCCCCCCCTCCATAGACCGTATTTATTGTCTGCCTAGGGGAGAGTAACCCAGCTCCGCAATACAACCCATCGATACACACATTCTTATGGCCGAGCCTGATGGTGTTTCCTACACTTCCCACACGACATCTCATCACGGCCAGCTCAGTTCTAGAGCGACGGGACTCGTGCCGTGACACTCGTAAGTATTAATTTCGCATGCCAACGCACTGCGGATATACTTTTCATCCCAACATGTCCCTGAACGACAAGACCGTGGTCCTCGTCACAGGCTGTTCGAAAGGAGGCATAGGCTTCTCGTTGTATGTCCGCCTCCAATCAATTTCTTGTGATTTAATTGCTCACTTACCAGCAGGTGCGAAGCGTTTGCATCGAAGGGATGCGCCGTGTATGCGACGGCTCGCAGGATAGAGTCGATGGAGGGCTTCAATCAGGACAATATTCATCGTCTCAAGTTAGACGTCACAGAAGATAACAGCGTGAAGGAGGTCGTGCAGACGATCATTGAGAAGGAAGGTCAGATAGATATTTTGGTGAACAATGCTGGTATTGGGAACTCCGGTGAGCAGCCCGTTTTCCGAGCAGCATCCAGCATTACTAAGGCTCATGCATTCAGCGCCTCTCATCGACGTCGAGATAGATGAAATCATTCGCATTTTCAACACCAATGTATTCGCAGCCATCCGTACCGCGAAGACTGTTATCCCGCATATGGCCACTCGCAAGCGTGGTACGGTTGTTAACGTGGGATCTGTCGCCGGGATCATGTGCGTCCTCAGCTTTGTCTCCATCTTTCTGGGTCTGTCCTCATTGCCCGAATGTGCAAGGCCGTCTCCATGGGGTGGCGTTTACGCTGCGAGCAAGGCTGCGTTGCATTCACTCACCGATTCCCTGTACATGGAATGCAAGCCTCTGAATATCAACGTTGTCCTCCTGGCCCCTGGCGCCGTGAAATCCAACATCGCTGCCAACCAGGCGCCGCACTTCCACCTACCCCCGGACAGCCTGTACAGGGAATACTTCGATGACATCTTCGAACGGCTTACTCGCGTACAGGAGAACACTCCCATGCCGGCAGAGGTGTATGCTCAGAAGACCGTGAACGCTGTACTTCAGGCGAGGCCGCTGAGGTACGTGAGTCTGGGGAAAATGACTGGCTGGGCGAAGGTATTCCAGTGGCTTCCTCGCGGGTTGGTCTTGAACATCATCTGGAGTAGGCTTGGCGAAGGGGCGAGAAGGGCGGCGGCGCAGAAAACAATGCAATTTCCTGTGAGTATCTAATACTAGCATCCGTCGCTTATTGCGCCAAATCGTGCTGAACAAAGGCGCAGGGTTAGTGGAGGTACCTGCTCCTACATATTGTGTGATTTTTGCTTTAAAACCCAACTTCTACGGTTTCGTCACGGTTTCGTCTTGGCGAGGGAATCTTGGCCCGTGTCCATTCCCCAGCAACCAGGGCGTAGGAATGCGGCCCCCCCCCATTGTACATATCGGCGTTCTCGTATCGTCTGAAGGACCCACCATGGAACACCACGAAGAACTTATTGGCCGGCATGGGACAGCTATTACTCACCACCAAGCTATACATCCACATGTTCGATGTCCGCGAAGACTCGAGCCGAGTTCGAGCCGAGGTACACTGGCATTCGCATGCCCCTTCAGTAGGCCAGAGATATTGTCGCGACCTCTCCTTCCACAGCAATGGAGGACGTATTACGCTGGGCTCCCGCGTGTTTAATGCAGGGCTTTCGAAAAAGGATATTTCGGAGATCGTTGGAAGGCGGAAAGAGCAGCTGGCTTAGCAGGTGAACTCGTGCATGAGTAACTCATGTATAGTTCTCCGGATCCGTTTCATCGGAATACATTGGCTTACGAAGGGACAAATGCAAGTCAAGGTTCTATTACTCCTCAGGATAACGTTAGTCTCCGTTGCTGACCTTATCGGGACCAAAAGATGATAGTCGATAGGATAACTTCTTTTTTTACCAAGTTGGGGAGCGGAGGCGACGTTCAGTAGACGTTCAGCGTCTACTGTATCCATAGCTGTGGTCGAACTTGCCTTCCTCCATTCTTTGGCTTCCGTCCGTGTGCTCCGTTCCACTTGAACCATACCCTGCATACCCACCCAATCATCCTGCTATCATGTCTCGCTATCCCTATGGGCTGTCTCCCGACATCACACCAACAAGCACACCGTCTAAGCTCACGAAGGCACAGAAGTCGAGGGCACGGCGCGAGCCGTCCGGCGTGTTCTCCCTCTTCTCCCCTCCCCAGATCCAGCAGTTCCGCGAAGCATTCTCGCTCATTGACCACGACGGAGACGGCATCGTCGGGGAGCAGGACCTAAAGCACATCTTCAGCTCACTCGGTGCGTCTCGCTAGTTCGGGGCATGTTCCGAGCCACTGAACCTGAGCTGGACGCGTTTGGTCTCCTCGTTGGACGCGTTCCATCGCCTAGGCATATCGCCCCCTCGTTCGACACTCGACCAGCTCCTCGCGGATCGCCCAGGAGACCGCCGCGGCAGTCTCGGTGGGATGCACTCCCGAGGCCTATCCGACGACGGGGGTTCCGACCGCGGGATCACATTCCCAATGTTTCTCACCATGATGGGCGAGCACCTGTACGACTTCGACGCGGAGTCGGAGCTGCTGGCTGCCTTCGAGTGCTTCGACGAGGGGGATACGGGCTTCGTGAAGTGCGATGAGATCCGGAAGTGGCTGGGCGATGTGGGTGAGCGGATGGACGAGGTTGAGGTGAGTGCGTTATCTGATTCTTGTCAACCCTCTACCGGATTGCTCCTTCTGAACGAAATGGTGTCGTGGGCGCTGACTGATCCGCATAGATCGACAAGTTGCTGAAAGGTCCCTTTACGAGGAACGGACAGTTCAACTACCGAGAATGGGTCAAGGTGCTCAGAATCAATACGGACAACGATGATACCGAATCACCATGATGTGGCCGCTGCAGTATGGACCATTTGTATTGTATGACACGACATTGTACTCCTCACGATACTTGATGATGTATACCCTCAAGCTCTACTTTTGTTGCCTTCGTGCGCAATTCTTTGCAGGCACCCAGAATCATCTCGACCACAACTGTTACAAGATCCAACTGTTTGATACATTCAAGAAAGCTGTTGTACAAAGAGGAGTGCTATCCTACTTCATTCTGCGTATCTCATTAGGTGCGTTGTTTTGTACTTATGCCCACTCTCCTTCCAGTGGATCAGCCGGAATCTTCTCGTCCTCCATCGCAAGCTCTTTCAAAATCTGGTCAACCTTCTCCTTGCTTTCGCCCTTCTCCGCTTCTTCGAGGGCTGTGGGACGCATCAGCACATGTCTCAACTCCACGCGTTCTACACTACCCACCATGTCCTCGTCCTTCACCTAGACTCTGTTCAAGACCTTCCTCCCCACTGTGGGCTGCGATGAACAGCAACTCTGCTCCCTCATAGTCGAGCAATTCCTGCCGCTCGCAGGATGCGAATCGCAACCCGTAGGACTCTCGGCCCCTGCGCCCACCCATCCCGAACACCCCCCGCAAGATATCCTCAGAGTAATCCGCGCGGCGATACTTGGGCAGGCCGACTTGAGCCGGTCCTGTAGGAGGCGCAAGCGGGTTCTTGACTTGAAGGACGAAGGCAGACGCCTGGTGGATGCCCAATGCCTCTTGCACCTCACCTAGCTCGGCGCCTGACGGATGTGAAAGGTGATATCCAAGATGTGTTACGCGCTTCGAGGGCATGGTTGCCTCCGCGTTGACAATGGCATATGCGCCGCGCGCCGCAAGTCGGGCGGAGCCTTGGTGACGGGTGCCTGCGACCACGCCTCAGAGGCTCGTTCGAATTAGTAACTCGCTGAAGCTGTCGCTCACCTCTGGTCTTAGTCTCATAAGTCGATTCCCCAAGGCCTCCTTCAAGCTTCTTGAGGTCTTCGCCGACAGTGGAGATTGTCCCCCAGAACACCCTACCCCTCCCCTTCGCCTCAGGGTCAGGCAAGCCTTTCTTTCCGACCACAATCAGACGGAACCTCTTCTTCGACTTGCCTGTTGGCTCCTCTGCAGGGACGACGTCTTCACCTTCCTGGATCAAGGTCATTTCCTGCTGTTCTTCGTCGGTGTCTCCCTTGGTGGCTATTTCTGGGCCTCCAGAGGCGAACCGCGGAGGCCGCGGGACGAGGAGCATGTAGAAACGCTGGACGTCGTCGACGGAATGCGCTTCCTCCAGCTCGACCTTCGGCCGGTAGAAGAAGTAAATGTGCCCGCGCTCGATGGTGCCTATCTCCCCCGTGAATGACTTTTGACTTCAACAGGATCGCAGCACGTACCTGGTTCGTACATGCTAACCCTTTGAAACCTTTGCTCTCCTCCTTCCTCCACGCCCTCGGGATGCTCTTGCTCTTCGCGGACCACATTCTCCTCGTCTTCGGTCTTGGCCTTCTTGCGCGACGACTCCTTGCCCTTCCTTCCTTCCTCTTCCGCAGCGTCCTTACGCTTCTCCCCGACTTCCACGGGCTCCTGCTCCTGTTTCGTAGAGGGCGGTGCTGCCTTCTTCCGCGACGCGGGCTTCTTCGCCTTGGACTTCGCGGAAACGGACCTGTCGCCTCCTTCGGATGCCTTCACAGCCCCCTTCGGAGCATCTTGTGAGCGAGTAGTTGGCATGGCTAGAGAGTGGAGATGGGGTGCCGGTATCGGGGTCGCGAAAGACCTAAATACCAGACCGGATGCGACGAATGACGTCACTCCTCCCAGCCGCCCATCCGACCACTCGCCTGGAGGGCAGGTTTTTGGTTGCTGACGGTCGTGTTGCGTGTCTGTCGCAACAATTGCGCTAGGGTGGAATACAAAATGAAGTCAAAAGTATATCAGGCCACGAAGGACGTCACTGGTATTATACACGGTGCGAATTTTGCTGGGGATGTAGATGATGGTATCCATGATTCCCCGGATTTCAACCTCTTGTTCGCCACTCATTCATACACTGCGAAATGTATACCCAGGCTCCGCTCTGATTCGGCACTCTATGTTAGGATGAGTCCCTTCGTTTGATCAGCCCCGCGAAACGGTGCGCGAGCGTCTCTGTGCATGATGGTCCATTCACCGACTTCGGAGTGGACGAAGGAACACTATTCGCAGTAAACTCAGTACCACCCTACAATAAAACGAGGGGAGTGTACGGGAGTTCCGTCCTGCCAGAAACAGCCCCCATCTGTCCTTTTGACGATGGTACCACGCCTTCCTGTTGCGGCACGGCATGAGCGGAAGTGCCAGCTGCATGCTCGTCCAAAAGCTTCTCAAACTCGACCGCCAGGTCGTAGTAGAACGGCGCGAAGGCCATAGGTAGTGCCGACTGCCCAGTACTAGGATCGAGCGAGGGATCGAGGAGATAAACAGGACGAGAGCCCTGTTGATGTCAGAGTCAGACGGATACAATACGTCGTTTAATTTATAGTACGGCGCCACAATTAGTACTGGAACATTCCTGCTATACCCTACGCATCTCGGGGCCGAGGATGTCAACTAACAGACGGCCGAGCCGAAACACAAAGTGAGCTTGCAGGGGCCAAGTCTGTATCAAAACATTCAATATTAATGGCGACATGCAGAGCCCAAGTCTCCAAAACCGACACTCAAATGGTAACTGTCCAGCACCGAGACGCAGGATCGCTGCTTAGCGTCTAGGGTCCAGTCCGAGGGTGATTAGATCCGGTCCATGGCTTTGAAGCCGCCTAGTATAATCGAAGGAAAACCTAGAAGTATGTAGATACAAGTACAACGAGAGATACAACGCTCAAATGGCCACATATAAGTATATTCATATAGAACCCACTCGATTACGATGATAGTCTTCATGCAGGTTGAGCTCTCACACCGCGATCATCTCGACATCCCGTACCTCCCTCTCCAGCCCCCTGGGCTCCTCCTTAGCCATAACCTCGGGCCGGCGCGGCGGGGGCGTCCCGAACCGCGTCCTGTACTCCGCGTTGATCGCGAGGAGCAGATCACGCACAAGCGCCGCGTGCCGGCCCCGCTCCTCGGGCGTGACCGCCGCGCTCCTGCTCTCGAGCTGGATACGGCTCACGCCCCGCGCGAGATCCTCCTGGTGCTCCCGATACGACGCAGCGAGTGAGCTGATCGGGGGGAGGACCGGGTACGCAACGTCGCTCTCCCGCTCCCGTTCTTTCTCGAGAACGGACGTCAAGGGGGGCGTTGGGTACGGTGGTGGCTTGGGCGAGGGGGTCGAGCCGTCCGAGAGCGGCGACGGACTGCGGCGCGTCGTGAGCGCCGTACTCGAGCTTGGCAGCGTCGGGGAGACTGTCGGCTCGCGCGATGACGCAGCGGGTGACGGCGAGCGGAAGTGGCCAGCCAGCGGGGGCAACTTGAACTGCTCGTCGCCGGACGTCAGAAGCGGGTAGAGCGAGCTGCTCTTGCCAATCGCGGTGGATGACGACGCGAGCGACGACGCCGCGGACACGGTGAGGCGCGCGGGCAGGCCACGGTGCACCGTGCCGCCGAGCTTCGGTTCCATGGGCTCCGGGCGGGTCGCGAGCGCCGAGGACGAGCTCGACGGGCCAGGGCCCGCGCTCTTCAATGGGATCATGGTGCGCATGTTCTTTGTGCCGTAGTCGACCGGGGCCAGCTGCACCACGGGCGGCGCATGACCGGTACGTACGAAGTCGAAGGCCGCGGCGCTCTCGGGCGATACTGTGAGCGGGATGTGTGGGGGCGTCGCATTCGGCGGTGTAGACATGCCGGAGTGGGAGGAGAGGGGAGATGCGCCGGCATTTGGAACCTCCAAAGGGGGCGTGAGGTAGTGCGGGTACACGTGCCCCTGGTACGACTGTTGAGGGTACGGAGGAGAGCCTCCCATTGGGAGAAGGTGCTCATCCGTCGCGGATGCGCGGTGTGCGCGGACGCGGGACGCCGTGTACGGCAGGGCAGTAGCTGGTCCCGCGAGGTCCTGCGCGGTGGGGTACAGCCCAAACTGAACAGACTGGACCGAGTGCTGGGATGACCTGCTGGGGTACGAGGGACCATGGTGCGGGAAGTCGTTGGGAATGAACCCAGACTCGCCGTGGTAGCTGGCGCCAGATCCAGGCCCGGGAGCAGAAGGCACACCAGGCATTCCCGCAAGCCCGAGCTGCGCGAGGTTCGCAGCGTCGAAGAAAGAGGCATCGTTCATGGAAGCATGCGGCACGGATTGCGAATGCTGGTGCCGCGATTGGGCGCCCGGGCCAGACACGTCGCGGCCGAGGGTGATCAAGAACTCGTTGACTGCGGCGAGCTCTTCTGGAGTGCGAATATCGAAAGAAATGGAGCGCGGTGGGAATTGGGGCCCATGTGAACCGGGAGGCGGTCCGCCGTTGGTGGCACTACTCAGTGACTGCTGGTATGCGAGGTTGCTCAGGCGTGCGGCCATATCTAAGATAAGCTGGTCAGTATCTACATTCCTTCTGGAATGGAGCGAGAATGCACGTACGGCTATCGTAGGCGGGGTTAACACGCCGTTTCTTGACGTCTGTGAAGAAATCGTCCACGGTGTAGTCGTGACTGCGCTTCGTGCCGCTGACCATCACGCTTCGGGAGGGGACATCTTCAGCAAGCACCTCCCAGGTAGGGAGTTGCTGCTGGACGCGGTACATCTGGTTTCTGTCATGGGCCGCCACGACCTCTGGAGCATAGTCGAGCTCCGGGGACGGGGTGGGGAGGACGCCGAAATCGGGGCCTGGTAGAGGGGATAAGCCTCGAGCGCCCGATGGTAAGACTTCGGACGAAAGAAAACATACCCGAAGAACCGTCCGAGAGTGGGGCTGACGATGACTTCGCGCGCGCCATGGGTACATGGTGCTGACCTGCGGGCGGACCGAGACTGCGGGGTTTGTCACCCTCGCCGCGAACGCGAGATGAGTAGGCGGGGTCGGTGACGGTGATAGCCTTGGAGTGCTTGTGCTGTGCATGATGCTCCTCAGTGTGGATCTTCTCATGCTTCTTCAAGTCCTGAGGCCGCTTGAAAGGCTTCTTGCATATTTCACAGACGTGCGGCTTGAGGGGTGTATGGACTACAGAAGGGGACGCCCGCGTCGGCGCGTAAGCATTTGAATCGTTCCGTAAGGTCCGATGGGGCGACGGGGGCGGTAGAATGAATAGGGAGTATGTACCTCTGAGGTGACTCGTGATATGGTCGCGCTTAGCACATGTTGTTCCGCAATCCTTCCACTTGCAGGTCAGGCACAGGTTACCTGTGGACTTCCGGCCTATGTGGTCATTGCAGAGATGGTTGTAGAGCGACTCGGGATCGGGGAGGGTCTTCTCGCAGCCGATCCACTGGCACTGGTGGCCAGGGGCGGGGTCTTCTGAGGGCGGGCTGGATAGGCTGGGTGCGCTAGCGGGGGAGGAGGTGTTGTCCGAGGGGATAGACTGCGCAGCGTCGGAGGGGGATGGGGCGGCGGGAGAAGCTTTGGGCGAGTGTGGAGATTGGCTCATTGGGGGGTGAGCGAGGGGGACGAAGGGGTTTTGTTGTTGGAGGTCGAGGAAGTCGAAAGGATACAGCTGGCGGTGGAGGGTGTGCTGGAGAGTGGAGAGCGGAACAAGATGGGGGAAGTCGAGATGGTGCATGGCGGAGGCGGATAGTCTCTTAAGCTCTGTCGCCGATGTCGATCTCTTGGCAAGCCGTTTGTGCCAAGCCTTTTCTCGCCTCGCCCTTGGCAACACTTGGCATGGCTTATGTAACCACCCCTCCCAGGCGCCTCCTTCTGCTGCGCATCTCTCCTCGTACCCCCGCAGTGCTATTCTCTCCCTCGTTTTGCATCGTCGGACACCATCCACAAACATGGATAGCCACCCCGGCTGACTCCATAGTTGTCTCGCCAACGTCACTAGGCAAGATATCGGTCCCGAGTGAAGCTTTTCTTGCCAAGTCCTCCGCGGTCAGACAGTGGCACGAGATTGGTAGGTACATACGTTCTTCGCCAAGCCACACTTGCCAAGCGTCGCCCTTTCCTTCTAGATCACCGAGTCTGACGTCGCCAGGTCCTTCCACCGCAGCCTGCTCGGCGCATACTTGCTTGCTCTTCTTCCGTCGGCACCCGACTTCGCTGTAAAATTACCTCTTCGGTCCAGAGCTTCGCGACGCCGTTTGTCACTTTCGGTCGCCTCCGCGACTCAATTGCCCATAGGAGAACTTCCATCCTGGTCAATGGCTGTGGGTAGACGCGCGGGTGGAGGGAGAGGTAAAACCCCACAGCGCCCACTATGTTGGAAACGTGCCTGTTGCCTTTCGATGCCTCCACGATGCTCCACGCCCGACACACCAAGCGTCTTTGGCCCATTCACCGGGACAATTCGTGAGATTGTGGTCAACCGCACCGAGGTTGGGCTGCGTATCGCAGAAGAACGGAAGAAGAGAAGGAAGGTGTGTCGCCAGCAGCGCTACGGAATGACTCGGGATGGTCCACACACTGATTGTTGTGGAAATCTATTCAGCTTCCATCATTATGGCACGCCCAGGGCCACTTCGGGGCTCGTCATCAGCGTACACTCAGTCAGTTCACACGTTTGTTTCCGCGCCCACTATCCCGATAGGGACCAGTCGGAGGTGCATCTCGGAAGACCAACAGAGCATGCAACTCGGCTCGCTATCCCTGGGCACCCTTGGCGAGCATACGGGCGGTACAGCTTGGTACAACTGGTGTCGCAAATGCTCTCAAAGCCAGCTCAGATAGGGACGAGGTAACGTAAGGGGCGTTAACAAGGTTTGTTTCTCTGACCTCCATGTTTAACTTTACCAAGCGTGCCAAGCCCATCTCCCAACGTCCATGATCGCCAGCCCCGATCAAGATCTCTTCTCTTGGCGCCGGGGATCTATGCTCCAGCCATCCCGAAACGCACCGCAATTTTGCAACGTGCGGGTCACCGGTTGCCACCGGCTTGGCAAGATATACGCCGCGAGCGCACCATCGGCTCCGATGTACTTATAACGAGCGCGTTCTGCCACCACCCGAGGCATGTTCCACGCAGGAGTTGCGCAGGAGCTCGGAAGGACCAGCGCTACGACTATTTCCCGCCGTATTCTTCCCGGGTCAGTGTCACAAGCGCATCGGAACCTCTCAAGGCTCAGGCTCTCAAGGTCTAATATTACCCGTCTCTCATTTAACCAAGTATGAGAGCTTTCGGACATTGTAGCATAGAAGCTACTCTCGCGGAGAAAAAACCTTCGGACCATCCGCATCCACCATGACTAAAGGACTCGTGCTCCCGTTCCATGCCTCGCACCGTCCCAAGGCGCCGGGGACACATTTGGCGTCACGTATGCCGAGAGGCCCATAGGTGAGCCTTCGAACCTTATCTCGACAAGCCATTCCTTTAGCCTAGTTCCCCATCAGGAGCTCACGCACAAATCCTACGCCGGCACCTATGCAAGGTCCGGAACGCGACGTACACATTTCGGCATCAATATGCTTCCGACTGACCGGTAAGCAACCCCCGCCCACTGCGCCCCACTAATTTTTCAACTCATGTACATACAATGTACATAACGCCTATCGTAATATTGACATCGCGAAGCCCCTCCTTGCTATCGTCGGCCGCTGGCACGCACACTGTGGTTACTTGTGTGCGATAGTGCGGGCGCACACACGGCGAATATGCCGTCGCCTGTTGGAGCGCCTCCTTCCGGGCGAAAAAAAAAGGAAAGAAGGGGATGCCATCTCCACCGCGTCGGCGTCAACCTGCTAGCGCTGCTCGGCACCCACGCCCAAAAATACCGTATGCCCGCTCGCGGTTTTTTTACGCAGAGGCCGTCCCACCGCTCGCGAGAGGACCTTACTGCGAGGACGTGGTAACGCCGCTGGGGTGGAGGCCAGATGCCGACGGAGTGCCGGCGGAATGGAGATGGGGTGGTGCGCGACGAGGCGAGTCACGAAGCTTGAGCTTCTCGTTGATGGTCGGAGAAGATGAAGATTTTAGGATGCGGGGTCGCACACGCACAACACTCGTTTTTACGGTGGGGATGCACAGCACATGGGCTGAGTTTGTATACATGGCCGGCGGGTGCGAAAATTTAGAGGATCCAAAGCCGAAATGCAGCTCCACAAGCGTTACAGTATAGCTACAATGTGACAATATGTAGGACGAAGCAGTATAATGTAGAGCATGATAGCGCATTCCGCGCGCCGAGTCCCGATCCATGTAACGAACGCATATCCGTATCCCGGTCCAAGCAAGAAAGCACGACAGCGTGGACGCTGCCAAAGTGTGTCACGGCCTCGAGTCCCCCAGCATGCCAAACAAAGACCACACAAGGTTACGGGTCTACGACTTCTTGAGCGTCAGCTTGATCTTTGGCGCACCCGACGGCGTCGCAGGAACCTCGTCTTCGTCCTCGTTCATGGGTACCATCGGGGGGCTCGCAGCGAGGGGCGACGGCCCATGGGAGCCAGGGAAGGGCCCCGGGCGCAAGGAGTTCGCGCCCCCGGGTGAGAAGAGGCTGTCCGACCCGGACCCAGACCCAGCTCCGAAGTTGAAGTTGTTGCCTGTGCCTGTCGGCGATGTTGCGGGTGGGGACGCAGCCGAGGGTGTGGGCAGGGGCGGGTTGCCCTGGTTGAACTCTGCCCAGCGAGGGCACTTGCGGTTCGTTTCTGTGTAGGCGCACAAGCACGCCGAGAGAAGCAGGGCAGGGTGCATTAGCAAAGTAACGGCGGGGAATCGAGGGTGCTAGGGACGGGCTTACTCATGTGTCCCATCTGGCCGCAATGCCCGCAACGACGCTGGAAAAGCCAAGGCATAAGTGAACACGAGGATGGGGAGGACGCCACCGGATGCAGCTTACAGTGGTGTCGGGCTTGATAGGGCGGTTGAGTTGAAGCGGCGTGCCGCCCTCCTTGACAATCTTTGCATTCTTCCGGTGCAGACGACGTTCCTGGTTCTTTTTCATCCGTGCAATTTCCTCCTCGATCCTGCATGCGTCGCACAATGTCAGCATCGGCCGTGCTGACTGAGGCGAGAGAGACACGGTGTAAGCGGAGGGCGTTCGACGTACCTCTTCTTCGCCCGCCTGTCTCGGTCGGCGTCACCAGTAGGCGCAAGAGCGTCCGCAGTGGTGTTCTCCTCCTCAATCGCCTGCCGCTTCTTCACGTAAGCCTGAATGACAGCAGCGTCGCGGACAATCTCGGTTTGCCACTCGCCCCCGACCAACCGCTTGATCCTGAGCACCCTTCTAGCGTCTGGCCCCAAGCTCCCGTCACGCACGACATCCCGCGCCAACGATGACGCACGGCTGTACGTCGGAGACATCGGCGCTGGTGTCTCCGCAAACGGCGTGGGCGACTGGAGGGGGGTATACCCCTCGAACATGACCGACTGCTTGCGTTGTGGCTTCTTGTCCAACGGCGGCTTCTTGTCCTCTTCGTCCTCCGACAGGTCCGGCTCGTCCTTGCGGCTAAGCGAATCGAACTGCGCTCTCCAGATACGGTCGATCTCGGACTTGTATATCTGCTGCTGCTCCGCGACATTGTACCTGTGCGCAGACTTCGGGCGACTCTCCGCCTCCGCTGGGCGCTTGTCAGCATATATGCGGAAAGTAAGCGCGCCGGCGACATACCAAGCTTCTGCTCGTAGTCCTCCCCGGCCTTCACGAAGATGTCCTTCATGGAGACACGGATGAAGCTGAACGCCTCGCCACGGCCGGTCGGGTCACCTTCACCGTGGAGCTTGAGCATTGCCTTCGCCTGGGTGGCGAACAGGAAGTTCTTTGTCGTGATCCATGGGGCGAGCTGCTGTTCGATCGACAGGTTGCCTTCATCCTCCTCTGCGACCTCGCCGTTGTAGCTGTAACCCAAGTCCTGAAGGTGGCGCTGCCCGACCTGCATACTCTCGGACAGCACGACTTGCTCAGGTGTGACCATCTTGAGCATGTCGGAGTCCGAAGGGATAGTCCAAGTGGCCTTCAGCCGCCAGAAGCCCTGGTGAGGTCCTCGTCTGTGATACTCCATAAATTCCTGGTTAAGAGGGGAACGGTAAAGAAATGTCTTCCATTGCTATAATAAGACAAGCGTACCTTCAGACGTTGCCGCATTTGTAGCTCGTTCTGGTCGGGAAAGTACTTCATCAAGCGAGAGATCTTTAATCGTTTTTCGGTGCTCTTCTGGAGCAGTTTGAAAGCGATGATCTGAAGACGTTGCTTGATCGTGTTGGTTATCTTGCGCGAATGGGGTCCAGGGACTTCCGTAACAGGATAAGTCTGCCCAACCACGAAGAGATTTGAGATCTCTCGTATGTAGCACTTCGTTTCCCCTTTCGTGCTTGTCCTGCTGCCAATTAGCCTCGTGTATGGTGTATGGAGGGCTTCTTAATGACGTACCGGATGACTAGGAAGTCTGTGTTATATGCCTTGTGTCGGAACAACGGCGCTCGGATGAGGTTGTTGTATAACGCTGGGACTGTCTGGCCAGAGGCGACGGAACCAAACTTCATAAACGGCGACTCATCCTGAGGCTCGATCACGATGGGCTCTCCGAGGTCATACTACAGAAGCATGAGCCAGGTGGTTAGTTCCACGAGACACTTCGTACTGCGGACCTTCGGTATATGATCGTCCTTTTCGTTCTTCTTCCGGTAGTAGTTGACAAGGATGCTTCCCATACCGAAGTTGGAGATGATGGGCGGGTGCTCCTCAGAGAACTCCCATAGCACGAAGTTGCTGGTGTCGCGCAGACTGAGATCGCCCGTGCGGTGCAAGCCTTCGCCGATATCGCCACCCTTCCCGACCTTGCGCCCGGCCCTGTCTTTCTTCTTCTTGGCCGTGCGAACCTTGCTGAAGTGGATCTCGATGTTCAGAGGGAACTGGAGGGCAGGCCGATGGAAGGAGCGGGCCTCCTGTTTCGACAGCCGGGTCTTGTACTGCGACAAAGATCAAGACATAGTAAACTAATAGTGGAAACGCGCTTACAAAGGGGAGCTGCAGCTTCTGTGCAGGATACGCGTGCTCGACGACGAGTTGTCCGAAAGTTTGACGCACCCGATGGCGGCCGCCTTCTTTTGACACTTCGTAGAACTGGTCGTTCGAGACGTTGAACTTGTCCTTCGGTTGATTGTCTGTCCGTAGCCGCTTGCGTGGACGAACGACCTCTTGGGCTGCCAAAGTAGATCTCAGGATTCTGGACGTATCTCTTTGGCGAGCTCGATTTACCTGGTTGCCTCTCGTCCTGCATCATATCTTGTTCGTGCAACTCCAACTGAGTAAAATCTCGGAATGGCTCGCGTGGGCCCCAGATTATGCTCTGAGTCCAAACGCCAGACTCCAAAGTCTTGTTCATTGGGGTTGTAAGGTGGTTCTCTGGAGGAGAGGTATGGGCCATGGCATCGCCATCCGCATCCCAGATAATCTGCTCGTCCCAGTTTGTAATATTAACTAGGTCGAACGAACGGTCGTCGAACGGAAGTGACGCTAAACCATCGGCGGTTCCACGAGCCTACAGGTGTGGTTGAGAAATGCAAGGAAATTCCGAAACACCATACGCACCTGGAGAGCTCGCCTGAGATCTGATTCAACATCTCCTGACGCCACCACCTGTTCTACCCGCTTACTCTCCACCCGGCGTTCAGCGTCCCCGACAATGGTCTGTAGGAAGTTCTTGTGGATGTCCTTCTTTCTTGGATAAACAGACTCCACTAGTGAGAAAGTTAGAGATCTAAGCTCAGATAGTTGATAGGAGACGGTTGACTGGAAATACTTACCAGTGAAAGGTCGCTTCAGCACTCGAGACTTGTGGACAGTAATACCCTCGAACAGTTCTGTAAAGTCAAGAACCTTGTCCTTCTCGAACGTGGGGAATCTTTCGAATACGGTCTTGGGCCGCTCGACGAGCCTCCGTATGATCCGCGTCCGCTTTTGCTTCTGACCGACCAGAGGAGATTCGACCTCCATCTTAACTGGCCCAGGCTGCTCGTCTCCCTCCTCCGCCAACTCCCTATCAACCTCGTCCTCCCAATCCTCTCCCTCTCCTGGACCAACTACCTCTTCATCTTCATCCCATCTGTCGTTATAGATCTGTTTCGCGCTGATAGAGGGCACGCCGGATATACCGAGTTGGTTAGAGAGACCAGGCCCAGTCGGTAAGTCGAGGCCAGAAAGAACATTGTCCAGCGAGAAGCCTGTCAACGTGGCGATAACTTTGTCCTCTTCCTATGAGGAACGCGTTAGAAAGGTCGCGACCATGGGAGATGGGGTGCTCGCTCACCTGGCCAGCCATGACGACTCGTACAAAGCAGGTTTAAGTGATGACGCGAACCAGACCGGACACGCAGACAGAACTGCGGATAGTGTGGTGTAATGCAAACAGAGCAACCACAGAGAGGCGAGCGGAGGGCGATGGATGGAGCAAGTTCAGTGCGAGGGTGGCCACGGTCCGAAGGTCCCAAGTCATGGCAAGCTCGCTCGCGTCGAAGGCCCAGGCGCTTACCAAGCACGTGGGGACCACGATCGAGATCAGGTTACGAGCGCCTCCTCAGCGCCGCCTCACTTCACGTCCTGCGACCAAAGTCCCATCCTTGTCTCCTTCCGCCTCCTTGTCACCTTCTCCGCCTCCGCCACTGACACCCACTCCTCACTTACAACCTTCCCCATCCGCCGTCATGTCTTCCAAAGTTACACTGGACAAGGATATCAAGAAGCAACTAGATGTGCGTGCCGTGCACTTCCGCCAGTCATCCAGTTCACAACGGCGACGCCCTCGACGCGTCACTGAGCTCTGACTCGGTCGCGTTCCTTGCATTTGCATTAGGCTTTCCGCGAATCATCTGCAGTAGCCGCGGAGGAGGTCGTGTTTAAGACTTTTCCTAACAAGGTACGCCTCCATGAATCTCGTGTGGTTTACCGTTGACGCCTCAGCCACAATAGATTCTGTAAGTTCTTTCCAAGCCCGAACATACATTTACTTTCTCACGGAAAACTCCCAGCGAGCTCCAAAAGCTCATCGAGTCGACCTACGACACAAGTTCGCCGTTTCATCTCTCGAATGCCCCGAAGAGCACGGATGGCACTGTCTACCCCGCACCCGCGGCATCGGCGGAGCCTGAGCCGAAGAAACGGAAGCTAGATAGCGGAGATGCTGTGAATGGTATCATCCACACCGAAACCAAGCACGCGAAAAACCCTAGCCTTATGGTCGCCAACAAGCACATCAGTGCGCTCCACGAGCAGCTGAAGAAGGAATGTCAAACGCTTGCTGAGCTCTGCGTAAGCATCAAGCTATTTGTTCGTTTGCGCGACACTGCAACCCTCGTCTACAGGACAAGGTCAAGCTATGGATTAACCTCTCGATGCCCAAGTAAGTGTTGCAGAACACGACGACGGATTCATTTATTCACAATTTATTCTTGTAGGATCGAAGAGTATGTCCTCCCTATTCCTTGAATTGCCGCCTTTGCTAACAGTGTTATCAAGCGGAGACAATTTCGGTACGTTTCTATGTGTTCCACCCACGAGTACTACGGCTTATAGCCAACCACAGGCGTGCAGATTCAAGAAGGTCCGCCCTTGTCTATCCACCCCCTCGCTTGAACTAACAGCGTACACATCATAGATGTCTTATCAGAGTTACACCGTTCGCAAGAAAGCGCATACAACCTCCGGGATGCCGCCCGTCAAAATTATCTGACTCGCGCTAAGATTTGCAGTAAGATTATGAAGTACCCACATCTCGAGGATTATGCTGTAAGGACATGTCCCCATTTTTCTCTCTTTCCACATGCTTATTGCCCCTGTGTGTTCCAGCTTGCATTGAAGGAGCATGATGAGAAGCAGATTTACGTCGCGCGACAAAATCTTCACGACCTGCTTTCCATCTATGCGGTACTGACCGACATTCTTCACAAGAACATAGACAAGGTAACACGGCGCATACCCCACACGTCCTATCAAACAGCGCATATCTTACAGCATCACTCTGTAGATCCGCTCCCCGAAGGGCAACAACGCGAGCTCCATGTACTAACATGTTTTAGTGTCTGTGTGCCCTAACATCCAAGACAGCCTGAGCGGCAGACCCCAATTTCTTGCTATCCAGATCGGACCTTCACCCTTAGAATCATATTACAATGCAAGCATGTGTATCATACAGAACACGCTTACTCTAGATCCAACTACGTTCTACCCTGGATAAAGCAGTGATGACACGCTACAATGATTATGCGCGACAGAAAGCAATGGGTCAGAGGCAGTAAATACTACTCTAAAATACAAGTAGATCGATCATACAGAGATCGTTTTGAAGATATTGAACCCATCGTAGGCCGTGCTGATTACGGCGCCGGGGATCTGTGGGTGCCAGTGGACCTCCTTGATGTCCTTCTGACCCTGGTGCACGAAGAGAAGTTGAGGAGGCACTTCACGGCCACCCTCGGTTGTGTCCATGGCACCCGCCTCTTCGTCGTCCTGCTCAACAGCGAGGTCCCAGAGCGTCACTTGGTCGTCGGCACCTGAGGCAGCGAAAATGGAATCTTCGATTGGGTGCCACTCGATGGAGGTGATGGGTGCGTTATGCCAGGAAAATGCGGCCACCGGCGAAGGATCAGGCGCGGTACTGCAAGGCAAATAAGCACCCGTGTCCAACGCCAACAAAGCAGCAACTCTTACCCAGTCTTCTTGACGTTCCGCAGATCCCACACCTTGATCCCGCCCTCGTCTCCACCACTAAGCAGCAGGTACGTCGTCGCGCGGTTCCAGCTGATCACATTCACGTCGCTCTCGTGCGCGCGCTCGATGCCCGCGACGCTTTGCCGGCCCTTCGCGCGCACATCCCACACGCGCACGCTCTGGTCCGCGGAGCACGACGCGAACACGGTCGGCTCGGACGGGCTCCATTGCAGGTCCTCGACGCTCGACGTGTGCGACGCGAACGGCTGCGCGAGCGCGTTGAACCCCGTGGGCGTTGTGGTTGTCAGGAAGATCCGCGCATGCACATCGCCCGTGAGCAGGCGCAGCGCGGACGGGTTCGCGCCGCCCGACGCGGCCCAGTCGAGCGCGAAACCCTCCGCACGCCCATGCGAGTTGATGGTGTACGCAGGCGTGTGCGTGCGCGCCTTGTCGACAGTGTACCCTGGCACGTCGAGCGCCTCAATGAGCGGGCGGACGTCCCAAATGTGCACCTTGCCGGTCTCGGCCCAGCTTGCAACGTAGTATGGTTGGGAAACAGGCAGGAGGGGGGAGGATTCGGGGAGGGGTTGTGCGCGGATGCGGTTTACGCTGCCAAGGTGGGGGACGGACCTGTGCTCGACGATGGGATCTTCGTCCAGTGCTTCGTCGTCTTCTTCGTCCTCATCGTCGGTGTCTTCTCGCGAGTATATGAGCGGGAATGCAAGAGTTATCCGACGCAGGCGTACCGTTCTCCTTTTGCGTCTTCTGTAGTGAGCTCATTTTGTAAACATGGAGCTCGTTGTCCTTGGCGACTTGTGCTTGCGTTCCAGTTACAAGGTATGCAGTCGCAGGGTATCGTTGTCTTTGGTCCCCCAAGCTATCCCGCAAGATATCGAACGAGAGACATGGCCAGTTGGTGGACATGTTATGCCGCATGATATACACCGAGTCATCCGGCTCAAGAATCTCATCCTTGCCTAGCTTATGGACTCCGGGAATGAAAGGTTCTGGTGCCTGAGGCGGCTCTTCGGACTCCTCGATCGGGGGCATAACCTCATCGTCTACGTCCATACCTTTGTCACAAGGTCAGAGGTACCCAAACCCGTATTTCCACTGCAAGACGTACTGTCATCCGGTTTCCCTGACTGGCCATCGATGACCTCCTCGTCGCTCTCGTACTCATCCTCCCATCCGTCCTCGAACTCCCCCATTTCATCCTCCGCAACATCCTCCTTCCGCTTAGATTCGGACCTTGGGGCCTTGCGGGGCTCAAACTGGCCATCGGGTGATGTTTGTACCTCTGTCGCAGAACGTTTAGACATTTTGAAGGAGCAGAATGCAAAAATCGGTGTGAAGTCGAGCGCCTGATCCCCAATTTTGGAGGCTCCCCAAAGGCGCCCGGGAATCGAGATAGCAGTCCACGTGCGCGACACATGCAGCAGGCGTGAGAACCCGGACGGGGCGGGACTCGTTTATCCCCAGTGCCAGTCTGGGTACTGGCGCCGTCGCCAGCAACCACTTGGTACTTGGCACTGACTTACGCATCCAACTGGCACTGGTTAACGTCGAAGAGACGATCAATCCAGCCACCGTCCAGCCCTGCCGAGCTCCGAGGCTTCGTGCCAATGTGAATCTCCCCTTAAACGATTCTCTATTGCAGCAATGCAGAGACCTCGACGCCGGTACGCTTCGGATCTGGACGACCAGTGTCCCATGGATCCTTCTTCCCCTGACGACGCTTGGCATGAGATCGCCGCAGCCTTCATTCGCGAATGTTCTCCTGTTAGGCCACGTATGTCTATTCAATGCCTAAGCCACCGTGAAAGACCGATCAACCCGCCACGATTGCAGCCGATTGGTGACGCGTACAGTTGCGCGTACACATTGTCAATGCAAATTTCAATGTGGCTAGTCATTCCCGGTATCGGGGATTCGTTCCTGCCACCGGTGTAAGTAGCCGTTCCAGTGAACAACGCCAGCAGCACATGCATCCCACTGCTCCCCCAACCCTCTGATATCTTTAGCATTCATTCGCTTGCCAAACAACCATGTCCGCCATTGTTCTTCCCAAAGAGTGCGTTACTCAAAAACACCCCACGCATCCATGTACATCTAATCTTATTTCTTTACGCTTGGACAGGTTTGCGTACCCCACGGCTGCCGCCGTCTCCACGTTCTGGCTTCTCTTCTGGCAGACTTTCCGGGTCAGCAGGGCCCGTAGGGGTGCCAAGGTCGACTACCCCCAAGGTAAACGAATTTGCTCCTCCATTATTGCCGTAAGGCATGCTGATCATCACTGGACAGTCTACGCAGAGAAAGCGGAAGCTGCTGCCAACCCAGCGGCCCTGAAATTTAACTGTGCGCAGCGTAAGCAGTGAAACGTGCAATAACCGCTCTCCCGAGGTCTTGAAGGAACTTTCTCCCCAGGGGCCCATCAAAACACACTTGAGATCCTTCCTCTTATCCTCACGAGCACTCTCATTACCGGGCTAAAGTATCCCGTGGCCGCTGCATCTCTCTGCGGTGTTTGGGTCTTCTCCCGAGTTATCTATACTATTGGTTACGCCACTGGTGACCCCAAGAAGGTGTGTAATCCTGCGACGACTCTGCGGACGAAATCGTTGGTGTGTTGACGTTACGAAAAGCGCTTCATGGGTGGCAACTACTTGTTTGGTAGTCTGGCAACATTCGGTGAGTATTCTCCGTATAGATTGGTCGTCGGTATATCACTGATAGTAAACGTCTTCTCTAGGCCTCCTTGGAGGTTCGACTGCAACTGTAGTTTCATTCATCCGTGCACTGTGATTCGATACGAACGTTCAGCTATCCCGTATCCCTGTACTGTATTTGATGTCGTAGCTCGAATCCGCGAACCATTTGAACGTTTTACCAGGGATAATTGGACATACAGGTCTTCTTGAGTCGCTTTTGGAATGGTCTGAGTCGCATCGTTAGTGGGGGTGGTAAAAAGCCAGCAAGTTAACTAGACCGCCTTAACTTTTGGGGGCCGGATTTGTTCAACTGCCCTCCGTTTTGGCGCCCAGGAGCTTTCGGCAAGCGTTACGAGCGTCTAATAGTACCGAGAATGAACCCACCCCAACCTCTATTACCCTGGACAACCACAGTCTTCCCTCTGAGTCTTCAGCTTCAGTTCCAATCCTCCATGTCCACACACCCTCCGCTGAAGACCTTGTGTTCCCCTATAACGTAACATCAAGATGAGCAACGAACGTGACCGCCCTACCATCCATCTGCCGATACCGCGCCCCTCCTTGCCCACATCCTCGTCCGATTTCGCGTTACCCTCGTCTCCATCAGCCTCTCTGCCTCCAGGATCTTCTGACGATCTCAGTCCCTTCCTTCTGCGACTACGACGCCCGAGCCTACTCGGTCCCAGGGGTGGGAGCAACCCTCCGCCAGACCATCGCCTCCACAGCCCCCTCATATCCTCCTTCACTCGCCGTTACAGCTCGAGCGGGAATGGAGAAGACTCAGAAAGCGATCGGGATAAGATGTCGACGGACAGCGATTCAGGTCATGCCACGCCTCTGCTCCCCGGCCCGCAGATAGACTCAGAAAGCGAGGCAGGCATGAAGACCAGCCGTCCACGAACACCCCCTCGCCTGACGTCTGCCTCGAGTTCAAGTTCGGGCACCGAGGATGCCCCTGGACCCATGCGCGCACACAGTCGCCGCCCGTCCAACCCGGTGCGTTTTGCCTCATTTTGCGTGCCCTCCTCAGTTCCTCGTGCTTGGACCCCTCACTGCCTTTCCTTTCCGCCCCCCACCACCACCTTCCCTTCTACCCCGCACCTCGTTCCTTGCTTCTCCGATCCTGCTTTTCCCTTGTTACCTACTGGGTTGCTTACAACATGCCCCCTGCGAGAGCTGCACACGCTATTGCTTACACGCACGGACGCCTTCACTCACGCACGCGTACACAGGTCCGGTTCCCGCGCATCCTCTCGCTCGTCGCCGAGTCGCACATGCAGGACAACGAGGTCAAGTCCGAGGCGCAGTTCCAGCGCATGCTTGCCTCCTTCAGCGACTCGCCCACACATCCCCGCACGCCCCGTGCCGCGTCCGACCGGGGGCGGTACCCTGAGGAGGCGGGTGGTGACGAGCCGCAGAGGGAGTCGACGTCAAGCGATGACGAGGACCTCGACGATAACGTGCCGTTCGCATATACCGAGTCGAGTGCACCGACGAAACCGGTTACACCGGCGCAGAGTGTTAATGGGGACGAGCCATCGATGCTCGAGAGCCCCATCGGAAGCGTAGCGATGGATGTCGACATGGTACGTTGGTTATTTTCTTCCACATGTGGCGACGGTTCTCATAAGGGACACATCCAGCCATCCTCGGCGGTGTCCTCTCCCATCGTCTCGTCGTGGCGATACACGCCCCCGCCTACCACGAGTGCCGTGCGGACCAGTCACAAGCGGAAGCGTATGTCCGGTCGAGTCCAAAGCACATTCTTCCTCAGGTCCAGTGCTGACATGCATGTCTCTTCCCGCAGTCGACGAACGGTATGACCCATATCCCACTGCGGCGAAGCGGCGCGCGGTATCCCCATCGATATCGCATCTACGCGAGGCGTTCAATGGGCGGTTGTCCGGCGGCGCACCTCGCCTCTCCATGCCGATACCCGTCCCTATTCCCCCTGGGCTCCATTCTGGGGCATCGTCGCCGATCGTGCCCGGCTCGACCTCGTACTGGTCCGCCCGACAGAGCTTTGGCTCTGCGAGCGTGCTGTCCAGCCCAACGCTGCGCGCGCAGATCGGGCTTGCAAGTCCCATACTGCGGCCCATGACAAGATCGCGACGAGAAGGGGAGCGGGAGGTCGACAACGCTGAGGAAGGCGTCAATGGGCTGAGCATCGTATGACTTCCGCCGCTCTTGGGACTATCTTGAAAGTATGGGAAGTAATCTATATTCTGCTGTGGATAACTTAATGTTTCACTTGCGTCCTAGTTGCCTCGCTTGCATGACACCGCATATACCGGGGACATTGTAATTGTACCGCTAGACACCTCTCGTCATCTCTCTCCCAACTGTATATTTTTTCCTCATCACGGCAATACGATTGCAAACTCCCGCATCTGTCGCACCCCCATCCCTACCTACAGTACCGTACATGTGTATGCGCATGCACTCCCTACCATACTCAGTACTACATGATCGTTTTGTTGATCACGCACGCACGGCTTCAGATGTCGATTTCTTGCAATGCTGCGTTTAGCTACCCCTGTACGTTGTGTATGAATACGGACTGATGAGCAATGGTATATGGTAGTGCTCTGTTGGGCTGGGAACCTCAAATGTAATCTGCGTTGCGAACGAAAGGTTATCAGCAACAACGGAACAGTTGGGGATACAGAGAGTCGGTACCTCGACCCAAGGATAGAAACACTTGCGGCCTGTGCTCTCGAAGTATTCCTTCGTTTTGAAGACAACTCTGTAGAGATGTCCTGTTTGCAGCTTGATGAGGTCTTCTTTCTTTTGTCCAGGACCCTCTTCGGGGTATAGTTGCATGCAACGGCCGTCGGAATCGGTGACCCTGGAGAACTGTTTCAACCTCCGCCTTGCTTCAAGGTAGATCGTTCACCAACCCGTCGGCTAGAACATCGAATCTGACAGTTGACCCTTCATCTGACTTGAGGGCTTGGAGTTGTACAGGTATACCGGCGGCTGGTTTGCCGATCGAGGAGTCGAGTACTGTTTTCACGACAGTCGTCTAACCGCCTGTCACCTCAGCTTGCAGAATGCTTACCGTGGCAAGTTACTGGAGATTTGGACATCTTCCCCGCCACAGCTAACCAAGACGTTGGATATGTGAAGCTATGACCGTCAAGTCGTGCTACCGGCGAGTGGTTCGGCCGCTCGAGGGAGCTGCTCTCCGACGAGTCGCAGCCACAGGTGGCGACTCCGAGGTCATCTCGATCGGTAGCGGGCCGAGATATCCGCCACGCGAGTAGCATCCCTGCGGACACAGGAATAGACAGAACACGCCGACTGTCCTGGTAACGACTCTTCCCCTCCCTACTTACCGCTCGACCTCCGTTTACTACATGGCCGACGAGCGCGACCCTCACCCTATTGCTGGCCGCCGTACAGTACCCTCTGGCTTCTCCTTTAACGACGACGCCTTTTCCGACACTGAGGACATCGATGTTCCCGAATTCTCCCCGGCAATACTTCGAGAGGAGCTCGCGAAGAACATGAATGGAGACGCGAATGGGAATGGGGTCGCTGTTGGCAGCTGGTCTGGAGGGTTCGACATGGACGATATCGTCGCTAGGATAGGGTACTCGGTCGATCCTGATGCCTCCGTCTCGACGTTTGACATCGACGCTGGGCACGAGTCCCCGCCATCGACTCCTTTGTCCCCGGCCCAGCACACTCGGAGTCCGTCACCGCGACAGATGATGTCGCAGTCATCCTCCCACCAAGATTCTCTGTATGATGTCCCACTCTCTGTGGAGGTCTCTCATGTCTCCCTTGACCACGATCCTCCTTCCCCACCTGCACCGGACCACGAAGAACCGGAGGAGGATGCCACGGAATATCCTGCGGTGCAGATCGACTTGTCGGGCCCTGAGGCTCTGGCGACGGAGGTGCCCTTGGATACCCCATCGTCAGATGAAACGCGCTCTTCCAAGGGCGACCAGCGATTGCCGCGCCAACACGCAGCATCCATGGACGAAGTCCGCAAACCAGTCCCTTCCCCACTCGAAATCCCACCCTTCACTGCTAATGCTGCATCGACGTCCGCGCTCCCTCTCACAACGTCGGCCTCTGTCCCCACACCCAGTACTGCGGGGCTCACGGAGCCTCCGACCCCGACGACGCGCCATCGTTCATCGCGCTCAGTCGGACCAAGCATGCTGGACAAGGTGATCAGCAAGACGCGACCGACGCACCTACCCCCCAAGCCGCGCACGGAGGACTTGAAACACCAGCATGTCTGGGAGGAAATGATGAAGCATAGTCGCGCCGCCGGTGAGTGCACTAGGTCTACCGACCACCCTCCGCCTCACGAACGAGCGTACATTAACGTAGTCTGTGCCTCCACGCCCTGCCCCCCCAATCCTTCGGCTCACGGTCTGCATATACGCATATGCGCGGTCTCTGGACGATGATGTCATCGCCATCGCGACCTGCCTTCGCGACATGCTCGCTTCTGATTCCCACCCGCCCTCGCAGACGAGAAGCGGCGGAACGCACTACAGGAACGTCGGTTCGCGCGTGAACGTCGAATAGAGGAGTCCATCGGCGTGTGGGAACGCGAAATCGTGCCTGACTGGACGGTCGTGCAGCGAAACTCGCAGCTCCGGAGGTTATGGTGGAATGGCATCCCTACCAAGCTACGAGCGTCGATGTGGCAATCCGCGATCGGCAACCCGCTCGCCCTGAGCAAAGGTGCGTCCTCATCTGACCCTCCGCTGGAGTGTGGTGTGGTTAAACGCCAAAATCGTAGACTCGTTCAAAACGTATTTGTCAAGGGCGAAGCGGGCGTTGGCCTCGGGGTCGTTTCCGACGACTGTACTGGGACTGCTGGAGGATGATATCCAAGCCACCCTTCCGTCAATAAACCTGTTCACACCTGGGAGGGGACCTTTGTATCAAGACCTCAAGGACATGCTTTGCGCATGGGTAGTCTCACGGTCGGACGAGGGCCTGGGCTACGTCGTTGGGGTCTCTAAAATCGCAGCTATGGTCCTCATCAACATGTCGCCTATGCAAGGTTTCATTGTTATGCGAAATTTGCTAGAACGACACTGCCTAAGGTCGTTCTACGGAGGCATTGGTTCGAAAGATGAGGTGAGTGGCACGCAGGTGGCAGGCAGTCCAGGCAAGTTGACGTTGCGTCCCTTAGGTGGAAGCGTACTACAGGTAAATTGAGTTCGCTGGTGTTATAATCATCCATCTCACCTGCTTGCAGGATATTTGACACGCTCCTGGCTGACGGGATGCCGAAAAGTACGTTTACATCCCCATACAATCACCTCTTGTAGGCATCGGTTAACCATCCGCGTTAGTTTACTTCAACTTCAAGCAACACCAGGTTTCGCCCGCGGCCTACCTGCCCGACTGGCTCGTACCATTATTCTTGGATCACCTACCGTTCGAGGCGTGTGCGCGAGTGTGGGACGTCATCGTGTTGGAGGGCGATGCATTCCTGTACCGTGCCGCGCTCGCCATCCTCGGTGTCCTGGAGCCTCGATTATTCTTTCCTGAGAAGAAAGAGCTTCTTGAGCTTCTACGGTGCGCAACGATATATTTGATATTTTGTATGCCGTGACACTGATCCGACTTGGGCAGAGGAGAGAACAAGGCGGCGCTGGAAGTCGCAAAGCGAGACGGCCGGTCGATCGATAACGGCAAGTACGATATCTATAATGTCGACGAGGAGAGCCTCTGGGAGCGCATCGAGAGCATGGACGAATGGTGGCGGGAGAGCACTTGGAAACGGCTGATCGAACGGGAGTTGCCAGACTTGTAGAAGCATTGAGAGCTTATTTTCTGCATACCGTCGGGTTGGGATCGGAGGTCTTGGGGATGTACGTACTATACCGCAACTGTTGTCGCTTTACATTAACTTTATTGCATTTCGGACATCCGCTTTCTTATACTGTTACGACATATCAGACAGTGAAGACATTTTCCATGCCGTCCGCAGGATGGCGTCATGCCACTAACCTCGGATGCCAATTATTTCCCTGGTGTCCGGACCCACATCGAAATAGGCTCGACTCTGTGCCTGGAACACAACCTATGACCGCCAAGTTATTTGGCCCCCGGATACTGCAAGCCGTAACTGTCCCGCAGCTCGGAACCGGGGCAGCACGAATACGCTCGCGGCAAGCGTTTGTTTGAGGTTGTGGGTGGCGCCCAACCCGCATTCTAGAGAAGCCTTTTTCGGCCAGAACGCCCATGGGCCCCACACGTGACCGTGACTAGACCGCGCCGGTCACTCCGATCCGCGCCGGCGACCGTCCAGACTCTACGCTGTTGTTGCGAGCTGCCATTCTGGGTGTTATAGGCATGCACTGCTGTTCTATGTGGTTCTACCTGGGGCTGGTGTGTCCTGGGCTGGGCGATGTGTTCCGACTCCTACCGTTATCCCTGCTTTATCGCTCGGAATGCTTCAAGGCATGCTAGTACGGCTGCGTAGTGGTACGATGGCGGGCGTGGTACTTAAGGCTGGGGCTCTGGCCTTGAAGTATTCCCCATCAACACACAACTCATCTAGTGGACTTCAAGCCACACCTGCGAGCACAGCAGCCACCCAAACAACTCTCTACTCTTCCACCCACGCCCTTCCGCTCCAAACGGCTCATCCGCCAGTATCCAAATGGCTCTCCCCCCTTTCGTCGTTGCTCGCGCCCCGGTAAGTACCGTTCCCGCTTATATCCGCCGATTGTCGCATACTTACACCACCTCGCTCCTGGGCCGATAGTCACTCATCCTCTTTACAACAATCGAGACAGGCCTCGCCCTCTTCGTCTACTCCCAGTGGCAGAAGCCAAGGTATACCACTCTCCCTCCTCGTCGAGCGCAAGCTCGGGCTGAACCCGTCATCCTTTGTAGCCTCATTACTGGGCCTCTTCCCAAGGCCATCCCCAAGGGATACATCGGCCGCTCCCGATACGAGAAGCACGACTTCCACCCCATCCACGTCGCCGAGACCATCAACCTCAGACAAGCGCACTAGACTGTGGGAGCGCGACCTCGAAGACCTCATCCCCATACTCAACGACAGTATCATATGGGACTGAGGTCCAGAGGGTAGAGGGGCGGTGTGTCCCATACACACGACGGACCGCCACCGCCACTGTCACCCCGCGCCGCAGCGAGGACGGCGAGGAGATTTTGTCTTCCCTTGCTTTCGGCCTGATGATTTTTCGAGATTGATGGACTATACCACGAGGAGGTACCTGTACAAAGCACGCCAATGTATCATTATAATCGGATTGGACACGAGCACCTTCTTTTCTTTTCCTATGCCTAACTGCCATCCAGTCCCCGTTTGCCCGACTTTGAACCCTCTGTCGGACTTGAAGTAGGTCCATTGTCTTCCTCCTCCATGTGCTCCCTCCAGAAGGCGTAGAGCTTTCGTCGATTTGCGTCCCGCGTGTCCGGCTCGCTGGCCACATCGAAGACTTGCTTGAATACGACTTTGCGGAGAGCGAAAGGGCTCAGCGTGCCCTCTTTTGCGGGGTCGGCCTCGCACGCATTGGCTACCAAGTTGGGATACTCGGTCGTGGAAAGACGTACTCGCTTCCGACTAGGTTCGTCGGATGTATGTCGTATCGAGAGCTCAGTGACAAGGGGTTCGAGCAGAGCGGACTGTATGCGCTGGAGGGTAACGGCCGTTGGCGTTCGGGCGGAAAGGGCGAGGAAAGGCGCAAGTAAAATAGGGAGGGGCGCGGGAAGCGGTGCATCGACGGGTGAGTTTCCCAAAGCTTTGTCGAGCTCCTCTAGATATATGTCGGCCAAATGGTATGCAAGACTGGTAGGTACTCGCGAATCGTCGGAGCTGAGACAATCATGGGCGACTGGGTGAAGAGATAGCGGTATGGGCTCACCACAAAGGACCTCCGCGGTCGGTGAGGATAGAATTGTATTCCTTGACCACTACTCCGTCCCAGCCTTCTCGGATGAGGAGCCGGAACGATGCGTTAACGAACCGGCGCACAAGCATATAGTACTTGTCAATGCTATTTGATACCGCTAAGCGGGTTGACAGTAGCATATATAGATCAGGCTCACCGTAAACGATCTATTGAACTCCATTCCTTCACGGTGGACTCCCAGAAACCGCGCAGGAACGCCAAGGAGACGGAGACACTGGTGATGGCTAAAAGGATATCCGCAATTTCTGTAGCAAGGGCTTGCTGCACAAGGGGTTTATCCGACATCCAGAAGCCTGTATGGGAATATTACTTTCGTTAAGTCAGAATTCACGCGAGGGGTGGTTGCATGGTAGCGCACAATAGAATACACCCTTCCAAAGCTTCGCCATCTCAGCCTTGGGCAAGGAATCGCGCTGGGGGTCGGAGAGGAACGTAGCAAGGTTTTTTATGGCCTTATCTCTTGTTTTCTTGTCTTGTATGCATGAACACAGAGTATCACGTACCACCGAAACACGGAAGACGTACCAGTGGACGCAAGATACTTGCCCATTGGTGGGCCACTGGTTGATGCGGTATCTGAGGCCATGTTATCCAGCAGCGTAGGGGATACGAGCTTTTGGAAAGTGCGCGAATGCGTTGAAGTCTGGGAGCCAGTATAAGTAGAGAAAGATGGGGGTGAGAGGGAACTTGAGAGAACCGACCCGAGAGTCTGCTGAGACTTTTTCCGTTCCTCTCGGAAGGCGGGTGGTCAGGATTTCGAGCACCGACGCGCGCCTGAGTCGTCCAGTCGAGCCTGATCATCGCTCCTCCCATCACCCCCCCTGCTTTGTAGATACCTGGAATCCTTGTGCTCGACAAGCTCTACGTTGCTTTGATCCATCTGTCCCTGCCATGATCGCGGAGGTGCTCCTCGTACTAGCAGGCCATTCATCTTCACTCTTTCCTACCAACCACGCAGTCCACCCCGCCTTCGCCTCCCTCCTCCATCCCGGAGAAGAACAGTGTCTAGAGTCCCTCGGGCAGATTGCCATCCGCTACCGCAAGGTCAAGCAAGCGTGCAGCAGCCTCGCGCGTCCATCCTCGCGTTATGTTTCTGCGCTCTGTGCGACGCTCAACAAAATTCTCAAGGACGAGTACGAGGTGCTCGTGGTGGAGACGGAGGCGAAGGTGCTCCAACGGGATAGCAGCCTAGTTGCAAGTGGATCCTTTGTTCCTCTTTCCTCCTTACGCGCGGTATTTGCGGAGTGGGACGCGCCCCTCGCGTCTCTTGAAACCCTCGTCGACGACCTGCAAACCCAAGAACACTGGCGGCCAGGACCCCTCATCGACCTTCTCTTGACACGCTCCCAGACTGGGATCCATCGTGTATCATCTATCTATGCGCGACTCGCTGAGGCCGTCCAACATGTGTGGATAGCCCAACTGCAAGCTCTCTTGATCCACGGTACGCTTTCTCCGAACGATCCCCTCGCGGACAAGAATTATGTCTTGGTGGAAGGCGCCGCCCCCTCCTGTGTTTCCGTCCAGTCTCGCGACTCGATCACATACGTTGGACGCGCCATTGGGACCGTCAAGGCTGCTAAATGGGAGAAGCAGTTCCCCCAGGATCTTGCGCGGGAACATACGAAGTTGCTAGACACAGTCATACCGCAGGATCAGTATGCCTTCGATCGTGTCATCGCCGACATTCGAACGGCTGTCAGCGAATGGCTATGGTTGAACGTATTGACCCACAGAGATGTAGACGAAGCGGTTGAATCACTGTAAGTATATTCGTACCGACTATCATATAACGGTGGTGGTATCTAACAACGCGTTAGAGCCAACTACTTCCTCCTCCGTAACGGCGAGTTCGCGTTATCGCTAATCCGAGAGATCGAACGCCTGAAACTGTCGAGACTTACTGGGAGGTCGGTGCCCAGTACAATGATTCGCGAACAGGATCTCCGCCTGGCACTCCTACGCGCATCCCTTGGGACCACTGCACAGCAGGACCCTTCTCTAGCCCACGTTCATTTCCGTTTGCCGACCGGGCCCATACGACCATTGCTACCTTCCCTTGCAGGCGGAGCTAAGGACCTGTCGACCTCGCTCTCTAGCCCAACCGAACCTACCTCCTTTGACGACCTGCTCCTCGGCACCCCGCTTCTGCTTACTTACAGTGTCTCGTGGCCGCTCGACCTCTTCCTTCACGCCTCGGACCTACAGCTGTATGCTGCGCTCTTCTCGTACCTCTCCGCCCTCCGCAAGACGCACACGCGCATACATACGTGCTGGACCGCGCTCTCGAACGCGCAACGTGCTCGGCGGCGGTGGACGGGGTTGGGGGAGGGCGGGACCGTGGAGGACCTCGAAGTACGGAAACGGCTCCTGCGCTGCGGCTGGGGCGTCGTGAGGGAAATGAACTGGTTCCTTGACACTCTGCTGGGGTACGTCATGACGGACGTGGTCGATGTTGAGTTCAGGCGGCTCAAAAGCCTTCTATCCGGTCGCCCGACGGGTGGGATCGGTCGCCAGATGACAAGCAATGGTTCGTCGGGGGCGGTGGCAGGTGCAGGGGGCGACACCGTAGGGGCCGTCCCGCTCGGGGCGACCCAATCCAGGTCAACGGTCCGTCCGTCATTGAGTACTGGCTCGAGCCTGTCGGTGGGCGCACCTCCGCTGGACTTCACGACGTTGCGGAGCATACATACGACGTACCTCGAGCGTTTGCTCACGGGGAGTTTGCTTGCGAACTCTACCCTGACGAACATCATCCGTATGATCTTGGAGGTGTGCGAACGATTTGCGGCGCAAGTCGAGCGGTGGGGAGGCGACGTCCTCCCGGCTTTACTCTTCGAGGGGAGCATCGCGGCAGGTGGCAACAGAGTCGGCGACATGGTGGCGGAGCGGTACGCTATTGTGGGCGAGATCAACGAGGTGCGAGATCTGGATTTGCTCTCCATTCTCGCACACAAGACTAATGCGCCTTATTGTTTTAGACCCTTCACAGCCTCCTCGACGCATTTTATGAGCAGCTCTCGCTCTCGACGACGCTCCAACCGTTCTCCGCTGCGGCGGACGCGACGAAGTCTGTGCTCTACAATGCGAGTATGACGAACACGACCGGTTTCGGGTTCCACACGTTCGTCCGCATGCGCCGCGGGAAGCGCCTCGAGGGCGACGAGGAGGTGCGGAGGCATGTCGAGCGCCTTTTGCTCCGCCTTGACTTCAACAGCCAATTCTCAAAGCCGTCGTCCAGGCGGCGGGTGACAAGGGAGACTGCTCCTCGCGAACAAGAGGACATCCTAAAGCAGGGCGGGCTGGCGTAGGCCATTGCGCGCATTGGCTCCTCAGTTACAGAAGCTTGAACAGTCGGAACCCTCTGTTGTGGGTCTTGTGTCCGCCCGGCCTTTTGGAATGGAGCGCCGAACCTCAAAGCGTAACCGAGCACTCACGGCTACGCGGAACGTTTTGGACGGTTCTCCGGCTCGCTTGCTAGCTTTGACCGACTCGTCTCTATATAACCGGTTCCTTCCCCACCGACTCTCATCACTGCGCTCATAGTTTCGCGCTCGCATTCAACCCGCCCCACCTCCCGCTCAGGTATGTGATGACACCTGCGTCCCGTTTTCTACATCCAACCTGAAGGGCCTCTTTAGCCCTTTATCAACGCCACGTCTGTCATGGCGGCTCCCCAAGTCTTCGCCAAGTTTTGTTGCGCAACGCCGACTGCGACCATGTCGAATGAGCACCGGTTTTCCACCCTTGCCGATGCCCGGCGTGCCCTCCCGCTTTCATTTTCTCACCTCGAGTGTGACTTTCTGTTGCCCGGCGACTTCATATTCCCCAACTCCCACCTCCAGGCGCTGCTGTGCGGCCAAACTCTTGTCAAGACTCTTGCGTTACGGATGGCGTCACTTGGTATTCATGATCCGGTACACGGCCTCGACATCAGATATTGGGATATGCACTCCCTCCGCTCCCTTTACATCCACGGCTTCTTCCCGAGGGACTTAGGCAACACCCCTGACGGAATGGGCAACGAGTTCTCGAACCTGACGTCCTTGACGTTGGGTCGCGTCGATGGCTTGCACCCTCAAATCACGATCCCGTTCTTCTTTGAGACTGTGGCAGCGTGGCGAGCCCTCCAGCACCTCGAGATTGAGGGCTACTCCCACCTCATAGTCCACGGAACCGACGATCCTTCTCACTTGCCTTATCTCCCAGAGCTGAAGAAGTTGTCTCTGACGGACGATGACCCAACCTGGATCAGCACGGTCCTCACCTACACCAATGTGCCCAATCTCACCGAACTCCAGCTTCGCACAACCATCGACATCGAAGCCCCTAGCGCCGCCGGCGCAATGCTTACTTCCTGGCTCCCGGTCGCGGGAGACGCCGATGTCTACAGGTTGCTCCACAAGGTCAGCAAGGTGGTGGTCCACATGCCCGAAGACAAGCACCAGCCGACGCAGATCGTGGGACTCACCGACGGAGAGTCTCCCGCCCTGACTCTCGAGATGGCGGCGAGCAGGCCTCTTGGGATGCACGACGCCGCCTGGAGAATTCGACACGCCGACAGGTCACGGGCCCCGGAGGCCCTCGGGCACATCATCCGGGGTCTCCCTCGTCTGTTCTCAGTGAACGTCTCCGCCCTCGAGGCTCGCGGTGACTTCGACGGCGTCCTCGCTAGCCATTGGACGCACTTCCTGCAGCACTTTTCCGGGCTGCTGGAGCTCAAAGTCGACGCCCGCGGCGGCCATGGCGTGGGCGAGCTCTTCGTTGCCCTCGCGGGGCTTGACAAGGACGAGCGGGACGTGGTGTGCCCCAACTTGGCGCCCTCAGCGTCGAGCGCGCGAGGTACTCCAAGCCGTTCGTCTTGCAGATCGCCAACTCGCTGGGGATACGCGGGGAGGCTCCTCTTGCGCACGTGCAGCTGAACCTGCTGAGCTCATTCGAGGAGTACGACGCCGACTTTGGCGAGAGGCAGAACCCGATGGACAGCACGCGCTTGGGCGAGGCTGCCCGCAGGGGCGTGGGCAGCTTTAACCTCCGGATTGCGGATTGGCGGGACATCGGTATCTACACCTACGGCGGGTGAGGCACCCGGGACTTTCTGTGGTTATGCATGTATACCACTCACTAGTGTATGTACAATGGCATCGGTCGATTATGTTCGTTTCGTTACCGTGACTCCGGAATCCATCATGTAATATATTCAACTTTGTACCCCAATACGAGCCTGATTCCGAGTTCTTTCCCGAGCTCTGTGCAGTATCATATACCAGAGTCAGTGGTTAGATAAATTGTCAGGTCGGAACCGTCTTGCCAAACGCAGTGCAACGAACCACAGCGCTTCTTGGACGATTAAGCGCGCGCTTCATTCCGGCGCCTGAGAAACCAATAGGGCGCGTAACTTGAACGTGAACTTGGAGTCCCACCTTGCTTCTGCCCTGACTAAGTAGGTCAGCTTCAAATTAGATGGAACCAAACTTTTACTCGCAATAATTCGTGGAGAGGTGTGTATGGCCTGATACTACTTTTGGCCCTACATACTGAATCTGAATCATAATTAGGTTCGGAACTTGGACACCGTCGCCGCGGGCGGTTGTAGGTCCGTCCTTGTTGGCAACGAGGACAAGGAGCGCTGAGTTCTTGTCTCAGAACGCGGTCGCCGTTCAATATTGCCTTTTGTTGTCTCAATCTTCTTCAATAGGACGCCAGTCGTTTGGCGAGACGATTGGCAATGACTCCATGACATGACTCCAATTGTCTTTCCGCCCAGCAACGCAGATGGAGCGCATCATAGGGCCCTCAAGCTTGTTATTGCCCCAGTGTCTCCACAACACAATACATTCCACCGTGAACGAGTGGCATATGAGGAGCTCAGGCGCACCCTAGCACTACCGTGCGGCCAAAGCGTGCTAGTGCTAGTCATAGTACGTGCACTCCACAAAAACAATTTTTCTTTGGCTTCAAAGGCATGGTGATCAAAGCGGGTGGCACCATCAATGTCGCGTTGCCTTCGCCCATTACCTTCTATATATCCCCATGCCTCAGGGAGTGTTCCGCAACATTCCCTTCCAGACGTGAACGATGGCTATCGTTCGGAACATTCACGGTGTGTAGGTTTTCGTGTTATGCATAGTCCTGTCACAGTCTCTGATTTTGTTCCATGCAGACGCCTCCGCCTTCTCTGGCGGCCCTATCGACCCTAAAGCCCATCACCCCATCACACGGACGCGGTTGCAACATAGCATCCCCGAGACCGGAGAGCCGAACGTCCCTGTAGACCCATCGCCAACTCTCCCTTCGAATGTATCAGCCTCCACGAGGGAGGTAACCGCAAAGTGCGATTCTCCGGACGATCTCTCCAACGGCAAATTACGGATGGTTCTCGACCTCGCCGAGACCAGATACAAGTACACGCTAGAGAAGGCGCAGCTAATACTCCCCCACGCCAACGCCGACCCTTCCCCCGTCTACCAACATGCAGTGCCCGGGGACCGCTTTCCAGCTCTCCGGTCACTGTACGTCGGAGGGTTCTTCCCCACCGTGCGCACCATGTACACCTTCCGCAATCTGCGTCAGCTGCGGCTCTGCAGCTTCTACCGAGGTCTCAACGATGCCCTGATGCCCCTCCACCAGTTCGTCGACGTCCTTGATGCATGGACCCAGCTGGAGGAGCTAGAGCTCCGTGGGTACTACCCCGCCCTCGCGGTCGACGAAGGGCAGCCCCGACCCTCCACCGTGGCTTTGCGCAAACTGCGCAAACTGACCATCGCAGACGCCCCCGAGTTCTTCCCGGTGCTGCTTCCCTGCGTGCGCCTGCAGCCGACGGCCGACGTCCATCTCATCGCTCTACACCACTCGCCCGCATACCCGGCCACCCGCACGGAAGCAGTCTGGCCCCTTGCTTTCGCTGACTGCGACCTCAACTTCCCCATCCTCAGCGCCGTCGACGAGGTGACAATCAGCACCGTGAGCCCCGAGAAAGAGGAGTACGGCCTGCGCATCGCTGGACGGAGCGCCAAGGGGGGCAGCTTCACGTACGACGTCCGAATGACCGCGTCGATCCCCCTCGTCGACGACGTTGAGTTCCGCCACCGTGCCGTCGATCGCGCGGTCCGCGCGCTCCCCCATCTCTTCAACAGCGACACGCGCATGCGCACGGTCCGCTGTGCGGCGAGCTTCCGGGACGTGGACGAACGGAACTGGGTTAAAATGCTCAAGGCGTACCCCGCGCTCGAGGAGCTCGCAGTCGACGGGAGCGGCATGGCGGACCCCAGCAAGCTGTTCATCGTGCTGCGCAAACCGGGACCAGAAACGAACCTCATGTGCCGGACTCTGCGCCGCGTTGCAGTGCACAGAGCGGTGTACTCGCCCAAATTCATGGAGGAGGTCGCACGGTGCTTTCTTCACCGGCAGTACTACTCGGGACGTGCTGCCGCGCGGACGGCCTTGCAGCTGGGGTTGGTGATCTGCGAATACCAGTACCCACCGGAGCACCAGAGTCGCGATATCGCAATGCTCGAAGGATCGGGAGCCGATGCGGAAATACATACTGAGAATGGCTGGGATATCTTGAGAGGATTAGAACAGAGATACGACGAGTTTCTGGCATAGTGCGGTTCATAGTCATAGATTTATTACGTAGAATCATGCCTTACTATAACGCTTAGTCTTTAGACGAATGTTGTGCAACAATAATCGAGAGGCTAGCCACGACATCCCACAAAGATTTCGAATGTCGCGTAACAAATCATCTAGCTAAGGGGACCAACCCTTCCACAATCAACCACGGTTTTCCACTAAATCTCGCATCCCAAGCACGAACGCGATACATATCACCAAGAAGGGTAATAACGATACACGATAATATATGCGTCACAAGTCGTCATCGTAAAGTCACCAGGTATATAAGCACGAATCACGATGTAGGCAGGGGCTTTTCCTGCAAAATCTCCTCAGCCTGCGCCTTCTCCGCCTCCGTAAATACAGCAGGTATCGTCTGAGACCGCGTTGCCACAGCGTCCTCCTCGCCCTGCACGGTGATAGTAGGCCTCGGTAGCGATCCAGTACACTGAGGCCGAACGTCCGGAGCAGACGCGACAACCCGCCCCTCAGGCTCGAAGCGCACACTAGGCCGCCTTGTGACCCCCTCGGGGCAGCTCGCCAACAACGGCGACGTCACGAGGTCCCCGCTGCCCAAGAACCGCGCCGACCGTGTACCTTGCCTGCTCTGTGTCGGGGACTGTCCATTAGGCGGCGAGGAAGAGTCGCTCGTCGACAGCGAGATGGGGCTCTCAAGCGTCTGCGGCAGACCGGATATCGGACGTGCCTCGGACTCGGACTCCACCGCCACGCTCTGCGGCTTCTCGCCGTTCTCTGAGACGTCCGGGAGGTTTGAGTGCGTGCGGTGCGGCGAGCGCGAGTGCTCCATCCTGCGCCCCCCAAGGAGCATCTGGAACCACGTCGGGTGCGGCCCTGGAGAGAGCGAGCTCCTCCGCCGCGCCGTCCCATGTGTGTCCTGGCTATTGATGTGGCTGTGGAGGCTGTTCGCGTTCGTCGATACGGAGAGGCGGCTGCGCGTCGCGCTCGCATTCGACAGCGCGGTCGCGCGCCTGCGTGCGCGGATGATGGTCCCGATCGTGCCGCCAGTCATGCGAAGGGAATCGAGGCCAGGTTCTTCTGTGCGCGCGATGATTGCCCGTTTCTCGTCCACAAGGTCGATGTCGGAGTCGGTATCTGGGAGGGGACCTGCTTCGAGGTCATTGGTGGATTGTGTCGTTGTGGGGGTAGGGTCCTGCAGTTGTTCTTGTTCCGACGTACGGGAGCGGACGTGCTGGGAGAATCGGGAACGACGGGACCGCAACGTTCCACCGCGGGCGAGTTCGACTTCGTGAGCGGCGAGCGGGTCTGCTTCCTGCTTGGCAGCCTCGAGGAGCAGCGTAGTATGTTCATCAACCTGGATAGGAACGGATAAGTGATAGTTAGGTTGGAGTCTGCAAGATGAACGCACGTTTGCGAGTTGGCGAGGGTCGATTTTGGTCATCTGCAAAATGATGATCCCAGTGCATATAACAGCGAACGCGAGAACGATGGTGATGATCTGGGAGGCACTAGCCTTCAGACCCTGGTACAGGATGACCGACGTGACCAAGGTACAGAAGGTAACTGAATATACACCTGTTAGACGGTTACACAGGAGCATAACCGGCAACTGCACTAACAAGTGACATAGTAGGTCGGCGTCACTGCACGGACATTCTAGTCAGCCTGGGATCACTGCGAGAGCAATTACATGCATACCCATTGCTACGAAGGCAAAACAATCAACGAGGAAGCATATACGGGACACATTTGTGACCCACCTGTGTTGAACATGGCAAGCGCGACATTGAGGTAATAGATTTCCGTAACTGGGTATTAAAGATGGTTGGACGTTGGCAGCAGCGTGAAAGATGAGAAGCTTACGGAGAGTCACGACTACGAATGCCAATAAGAAATAGATGAACCAGTTCTTGAACTGGTGGGGCCATGAGTGCCATTCAACAGGACAACGTCCCAAGAACGTACCTGGTTATCCCCGCGTATGGAGGTAACAATGGACGCCCCAAGGCCCTGAGTGCAACTGACGCTCAACCCTCCAATTAGACTGCATACGCCCTTGTGAACAACGTGCGTGAGCCTGCGAGGTGCAAAAATAGCTCGACGGCGGGCCCAGCTCACCAAGTAGGGCAACATGCTTCGCTTCCCATACCGAGGTGCGACCCATACAGCCAGAAACACGGCTACCGCGATGACTACGCCACCGTATGCAAGGAACCATGGAGCGAGGAAGAGGTGCTTGAACCCCTCAATGGTGGATACGCTTTGTTCCTCGGGACCGTTCAAGGCAAGGATGGACGCTCCAAGCAAGCACTGTATGGAAGAGACCCAACCGAATAGCGACAAGCGTTCCTTCAGGAAGAAGTGGGACAGAATGGAGGAGACGACGACGGAGAGCGCGCCCATAGGTGTCTAGAATAGCATATTGTAGACGGATGTACGCGAGCGCAGGCACACTACGGGGAGCGAACGTACCACGATGATGGCCTCGACAAACGCATACGCGCCGAAGTTGCAAAGCTCTCCGAGGATCATAATGATCATCCCAGTCCACCACATGGGCTGCAGAAGCATGTCTTGAGTAATGAAAACATAATGCGCGCAGCTACTTGCGGACGGACGTACCGACTTGAGATAAGCAACACCCTCGCCTGCAACTTGTCCTTTCTGCGAGCTCAGCAGCCCCTTCTTCTTGAACACGAAGGAGGAGCCAATCAGCACCCCTGAGCCGATGGCGAGCACGACGCCAACGCTAGTATCCGACGCAACCATTGTCAGCCTTTCCGTCCATGATGCGAAGCGGGGTGGGGGTATATAAAAGGTACTTACGCGCGGTACTGGGATGGCTGGCTTGGATCTGAAGACATCGCTGGAAACGCCCAACACCCCGCGGATCTCGAAAGGACCGGTTGTAAGGCTGAGCCAAGGCAGAGGGCGACGACTACAGAGCCGAGAGGAGGACGCGGGGATGAAGGGATGGGAAGGGCCGCCCAGGAAGGTTCGTTGTCGGGCGGGAAGGGCGATATGCGCACGTCTACAGTATGCAGCCGAGAATCAAGCAGCTTTACAGTAGTGGGGCCGCGGGTTTGGCTGCTTCCGGCTATCGGCCAGGTGACCTCCATCCTTCCCATGAGCTCATCGCTGCCAGTGATGTCGAGCGCAGAAGTTACTCTTGGGCTTGAATGTCGAGAGGGTTCTCCAAGTTCAGAACTAGCATGCGTGCGGTCATGGAGGGCTGAGTGAAAGGATGAGGTTGTCGCAGTCTGGCGCCGCAGCGGCGTGCTTACATATGTGGCCGTCTCTGAACATCTGAAGCGCTTCTACTGCAGTGCATATGCATTGGCTTGACCTCAAGACTCTCATCTCAGACTCGAGCTATCCTGTATGTACGCTGCTGCGTCTTGAGGACACCGGCCACCGTAAAGGGGCTTGTCGTGCCCTCCCCTGTTCTGATTCGCCAAGGCCGCCGGCGCGCGATCCACGCCTCGAGCGATTAGCTGAGGTGGCTCCTGCGGGAACTCGAAGTTGCGCTACCTGATATCCCCAATCCTCCCTCTTCCTCCCCGTGGTGACTACCTCCCTATGAGTCCAACTAGTACTCACCAATCGACGTCCACGCAGACATCATCAAAGTCGCTCACTGCTTCTCAAGCACACCCTGCTCACGAGTCTCGCATCTGCGTGTGGTAAGGGGCAAGTTCCACCCACGTCCACAATGCTCAAGGGACGTTGCTCATTCCTCCTTTATGACTATTCCCAGATTTTACATTTGAACCAAGGTTTACGCCGTCTGTGTTCGGCAATGCTTCGACTTCCCGCCAAGCTAGCACGCATGCCGGCTCGGCGGAGGTCTTACGTTCGCTCACAGGTCTCTGAGGACCCAAACTTTAGCCCTGTGCCAGTGTCTGCCTCTACGCAAATATCCCCTGAATCATGCTCTTCATGGATTCCCGTGGAACCCGTCTCTCTCATCCTCACCGAACTTTGGGAAGCATTGCAAATGTCACAGGAGCGATCTGTGTTCGTAAAGAACGCTCCACTGGTTAACCGCACTTGGCTCACGTTCGTCGCCTACGTTATCTCTCGCGATGTTCATATCTACAACTCTCGTAACACAGCTACTTTCCTAGGACGCCTCCCTAAATCCTCATGGAGAAGAAGTGCAGACGGCTTGTTCACTGCAGAGCGAAAACGATTCACTAGCACCCAGTGCTCGTCCCCTAAGCGAATCACACCGCTGCGGCAGTGTTGGCACGACATCTACTCTTAAGATCACCGAGCTCGAACTCGCCCCCTGCTGTGCCCTGTCTTTCTGTCGATCCGTTGCAGCTAAAGCCAGATGCCTTGCCTCTTGAGAGCTACTACAAGGAATACTGGAACGCCGCCAGTTGCCGATATGGTTACCTCAATCATCTTGGGGCTTGTGGGCCTTGGGGTCCTGAAGTGGCAGGGGGGACTTAAGTTCCGGATGACATGTACATGTGGTCTCTCCCCCGCTCTAGTCGACTTGCGTCACAACTAGAACATGCGGCAGTGGCGATATTGGCGCGAACCAAAGGACCTGACGGCCGTGCACTCCAAGAGCGACGGGATTCATTTATCCAAGCAGATCTATAACCAAGTACCGAATGTTATTTGGATTGCCAATGGTTCTGCGGTATTACCTGCTACGCCGGGACGGAGTGCTACTTCTGGAACTCATTCAAAACATGGACAGAGTCGAGGAAGTTCGTCTTCTCAATCAGGAAATCTAGGTATGGCATGGTCAGCATGTGACTCGGAGGCGGTCGCTCTAGACCACGACTAACCGTCAGGTATGGCTGTGATGTTGTCCCTCATAAGTTGGAGGACGTTCCTGGAGGACGCCGTGTACCGGGGCCAGGGAGCTGGAGAAAATCAAGACAATGTTCCAGACACGGACGAGTTCAAGACGACTTCGGCTCACCTCCAGGGTCCAGGTCGTTTACGAAGTTGATGTAGAAAGTGATCATCTGGGTCGCAAACTCCTTCTCGACGGCCGGGAAGTGGCCGAAGAGAAGGATCAGCTCGGAGGCGTGGAATACTGAATGCGGATCTGGTCAGTACCATCTTCGATCCCGCGAAAGCATCGAAACGTACCTCCCAGAGAGGGATCTTGTCCAGGAATGAACTCTGTGAAAAAGTACCCGAACAACGGCTGAAGAGACTCCGCCTTATGGAAAAGTAGTCGTCTCGCAGACAGGAACATGTTATCGGCGTACCACGCCTCCGCCCGGTCGAACAATGAGTCGCCCGTGTTGAAAGCCCCTCCGAGGCTGGAGTCGTTCGCCGGGTACAGTTGGTTGATAGTATTGAAGACGTCCTGAGTCATAGTCGACGGATCGATCAGGAGGTTCTTGATGAATGTGTCGAAGACCGCGTCCTCTTCGCTTGATGGCACGCTCAGATTGCGCACCGATTCACTGAAGGTTGTGCCCTCATTAAGCTAATCAACACAGGTGAGTATGCGCATGCGTAGATAGCACGTAAAATGCTCACGTTGGTTCCCGCGATAATGGGCACATGCAAGAAGTTTCCACTGGCAATACGGTGGGAGGGACGTTCAGGGACGAAGCTCCCCGAGGGACCTACGGCAGGTTGCCACAGCTGGGTGTTCAGGACCTGGTCTGTCATTGTAACTGAGATGTTTTGGAGAACCTAAAAGACAGTCAGTCGCTATCAAGAAGGGATCCACTAGTATGTACACACATCGAACGGTAGGTTCCGCAAGCAAGCCAAGGACGCCGGTCCCTCAGGACATCCAGTCAGATTGACCAGGCGTTCGTAAGGGAAACCCGGTCGGTCGTAGGTACTGGCGGGAGGTGCAGTTTTGCTACAGTACAACGGCAATACAATTGCACGTGAGGCCCCCAGTGCGCAGGGACAGAAGGTGAACTTACAATGGACCAGTGGCGGAGTCAAAGATCGCCGCTCTGAAGAGATCTTTGGAAGAAGGGAACAGTACCTGTGCTTCGGCGCTGCCTGCCCCTGCAGACTATTGCAGATAAGATAGGTCGAACAGGAGAACTACACAATGACGTACTTGTCCCCATATCGTGACCTGACAATGCGCATCAGAGAGGATTAAAAAGACCATGGCGGAAGACAATCACCTTCGTCGGATCGCCGCCGAACGCTGCGATATTTTCTTGAATAAATTCGAGAGCCGCACGCTGATCCTGCAATCCATTGTTCAAGTCCGACGCGGCCACATGTTTACTCGCCAGCTGCGCTCGGCAGAATTAGGTTCACTGCACACAGACAAGTCATAACGAGTACGGAAGGACCTACAAAGCCAAATGTGTTGATGCGATAGTTGCTATCCCCAATCGCTCAACTCTTGACTCGTCGAGTACAAGCACACTCTACTTACATAGACACGAATATGATCGGCTTGTTAATTGCCACGCTCCGTTGAATGATAACTGTTGCAAATGGCATGAGGAGAAGCAAAACGCTAAGCGCAGCGGAAGGACTCAGAGGGATCGGGTAACGTACACGTGGGATCAAACTCCGGATCGGAGGCGGCACTGTGGAACGGCGATTTGAGCATATAAAGTAGGACAGTCGTACACTACTGCGGTTAAAGTACCTACCCACTCATGTACGCGCCGCCCTAAGGGTAAGGCAAGGGGTTCGTTAGAGCTCTAGAACACGCAGCATATGAGCGAGGAAGCCAAGCTCACATGTATCCAGACGAGGACTGGGATTCTACTTGCTGCACTGACTTTGCTGGGACGAAAGACCTGAAAGGGTCCAGGTGGTCAGCACACTGGACTGACATAGACCTAGAAATGACCCCCCACGTTCAAGAACAAGCAGTCTTCCGATTGAGGCGCCCCCAAGCTGTTCGAAGGCGCCTGAGGGCATGCATTGCCGAAGGTGGACGCGCTTTGAACCACTGGCGATCGTTTCTTGAAAGGGAGCGGTGCCTTGAAGCGCAAGGGACCGACGGGAGCCTCTGCAAATGGGATACCAAGCCAGTGCTCTATCCCAGTTGTATTGGCGACGCCTCTGAATGTCCCAGAGGTAGTGCTGACGTCGAGGCCAGTGGACGCTCCAGAAGCACCCAGCAACAGGAATAAGGCACCAGAAAGAAGAGTGTTCAGAGCTTTCCCCCACATCGTAGCGCTTTTAAGGGTTTCGAGGGGTACCTCTGGGCGACTCGTGGGGCCTTATATGTACGCGGAGCCGCTGTGGCAGAACAGGACCCATGGGGCAGAGATGAGTAGGCAGATGACAGCGGCTGGACGACGGATAGAATAAATGCCCCCCTTCACACAATGCGCCGAGATTTTCTGGTGCCGTAAAGTGATCAGAAAATAGAAAGGGCGCCGAAGTCAGTGCGAACGTGCGCCTGCACGAGTGATGGAACCTTCGCACTGTATCCCAGACTAAGCTTGAAAGCCGGCGGGCCGCGACGTCAACATGACTGTACACGGGGTCGCACGGCTCCCCGGGTTTGACAGTTTGCCGTCCACACCTACGTACGGCGGAGGGATGGATGAAGGGCATTGGCCACGGTCGGCAGTTCTAGAGTAGCAAACGGAGTTGAAGTGGCCCTAGGGAAGTTTCGAAGCGGGCGGGAGAAATTAGCACAATGCGCTCGAAATTAGAACGGTACAGCACAATATTTCGCATCCTAGGAAGATCAACCAACCCAGCCGTTCGGACCGTGGTCTCTGCCGGGAGCGTTTAGAATCAATTGTAGACACAGACAACACAATTGGTCTGGACTCGGAGCAAAGACAGGCTGGGGTGGATGGGTGATTATTGAGTATAGAGACCGAGAGTAGTTGGACTGAGGAACGTGCCTCCTCGAAGGGAGAACATCGTTAGAAACGCGTAGCAGGCAGGATTACTGTGGGTTGTTCGACAGTATCTAGAAGCGAAACGTGGGGCTGGTAAGTCATGATGCATGCATGAGATACTAGTATGCGGGCCAGATGACGTACCGAACCGCGCTAGTCGTTCACATTCCTGAATTAGTGACGATGGTAATAGCATCCGCGGGCATATCTTCATATATACAGGTGGAGAATTTCTGACGAACCTAGCAATAGATGTTATGCACGGCGATGGTAAGAATCAAGTCCCTACGAACTGCCTGGCAGCGTAGCGCCTACCCCATCATTCCGATGTTTTCGGAAGAGATCGGGTTAGCGCCATAGGCATCTTCCGTTGCAAGTAAGTACTGCAAGTTGGGCCAGAACTACCGTAGCTGAATGTGACGATGGCGACCCATTCGAAGAATTTCCGACCTGGAATCTTGCCACCATGACCCTCTTCTTGACCCAGAGCTTGAACTTCGTGCCCAGGTCTCCAGCTTATTACCACACCGACTGGCACCCGCCGGGTCTTCCGGGCTGGTAGATTGGTGGAAAGGTTCCAAGATTTGAAAGATGCATATGGAGGACACCCTTGGCGTCGATACTGGGATCAGTGGTTCACGAACGTCCCTCATGAATGCCGGATTATGATGATCTATGGTCGATTTGCGCTACAATGAAACACTGATATGGTAGTGGTGGAGATACAGAAGCTAGGAACCTTCGAATGTTTATAATGAACTGCTTCGGCTTCTTTTGCTGTTGCTGTTTAATAATGAGTGGTACGCGCTGTTTGGTACTCCAAGCCAGAACGAACACTACTAAGGGATATTTAGGTCGAAGGAGTTCAAGACGGCAGATTCCTGTTCGAGAAGTAGCACATTGCTCGCTGTTCCTGGGATCATCCTCCAATCATCATCCATAGCGACTGAGAGTCTCGGGACTCGCTGCGGGTCCAAAGAGGTCCACAGGGGGCCCTCCCGAATTACCAGGCGGAACAGCCTCGCTGAATTGGCCCCTGTTGGGTGCGAGCCGCCGCACGGCGCGCAAAACCCTGGTAAACCCGCTCGCAAGGATTGTGGAAGAGGGTCATGATGGGGTCACGTGATCTACTCCAATGACTCAAGTCAAGTTTTGCTGCTTCTTCAAAAAGCCGTGCAAGCCGTACCCCCTTCTCCATTTGCACCCTTTCCTTTCCGCCCATCTCTCCTTGTCCTCCCCCACCTTTGGCCGTCATTCTCAGACGCCCCTGTCGCTCCCAACCCTCCAAAAGACACCACCATGTGCCCCTGCCAGAACGGCGCCTCCCAACCCGCCGACAGCTCCGAGATGGTCCAAGTCCCGCTGAACGGTGCGACCAACGTGAACGGGACGAATGGCGCGGACGCCAAGGCGAGTGCCAATGGGTCCGCGAACGGCCATGCGAACGGCTCGACCCGCCCTTTCAACCCCTATGCACCGCGCGCATCTGACTTCCTGAGCAACGTCTCGAATTTCAAGATCATCGAGTCCACGTTGCGCGGTGAGTCAAAATGCCATGTTCTTCGCTCGGTTGGAGACAGGAGAAGCTCATGATTTCGCTCCGCCTTCTGTCCTGTCTATGCTCCGTCCGATGCCACCTCTCGTCTGCCGACTGTCGATATGATGGGTCGATGGGTCGGCGCGCGGGCGTCTTGATCATCGTGGGGCGGATCTGTGTGATCAGAGGGCGAGCAGTTCGCGAACGCCTTCTTCGACACCAAGACCAAGATTGCGATTGCCAAGGCGCTCGATGCGTTCGGCGTCGAGTACATTGAGCTCACGAGCCCCGCGGCGTCGGAGCAGTCACGGAGGGGTAAGTTTTCTTTGCTGTTTAGCCTTTGTATGCGGGAAATTGACCAATCGCGCGGCGCAGATTGCGAGGAGATCTGCAAGCTCGGCCTTAAGGCCAAGATCCTCACGCACATCCGGTGTCATATGGACGATGCCCGCATAGCAGTTGAGACTGGTATGTTTCGTGACATGTATTTTGACAAGACATCGTGTTAAACGGTGTGTGCAATAGGTGTCGACGGTGTCGACGTCGTCATCGGCACCTCGTCCTTCCTGCGCGAGTTCTCGCACGGCAAGGATATGGCGTACATCACCAAGACCGCCATCGAGGTCATCAACTTCGTCAAGAGCAAGGGCATCGAGGTCCGCTTCTCGTCCGAGGATTCGTTCCGGTCCGACCTCGTCGACCTGCTCTCGATCTATCAGACGGTCGACCGCATCGGCGTGAACCGCGTCGGTATCGCGGACACAGTTGGCTGCGCGAATCCGCGGCAGGTGTACGACCTCGTGCGCACGCTGCGTGGCGTCGTGTCGTGCGACATCGAGGTGCATCTGCACAACGACACGGGCATGGCGATCGCGAACGCGTACTGTGCGCTCGAGGCTGGGGCTACGCACATCGACACATCCGTCCTCGGGATCGGGGAGCGCGTGGGGATCACCCCGCTCGGGGGCTTGGTCGCGTGCCTGTACGCGGCGAACCCGGACTACGTGAAGAGCAAGTACAACCTGTCGATGCTGCGCGAGATCGAGAACCTTGTTGCGGAGGCAGTTGAGGTGAACGTGCCGTTCATGAATCCCATCACCGGCTACTGCGCGTTCACGCACAAGGCGGGCATTCATGCGAAGGCGATCCTCAACAACCCATCGACGTACGAGATTCTGAAGCCGGAGGACTTTGGACTGACGCGTTACGTGTCGATCGGACACCGGCTGACCGGGTGGAACGCGGTGAAGAGCCGTGTCGAGCAGCTTGGGCTCAAGCTCACGGACGAGGAGGTGTGTGTTCGGTCTTCGATTACGTTGGGTAAGTCGGCTAACTGCTTCGTGTATGTAGGTTAAGGACGTCACCGCTAAGATCAAGGAGCTCGCGGACGTGCGCACGCAGTCGATGGACGACGTCGACACGCTCCTCCGTGTGTACCACTCTGGCATCCAGTCCGGCGAGCTCGCCGTGGGCCAGAAGGAGGCCCTCGACAGGCTGCTCAAGAAGCACCGCGAAGAGTCGTCCCAGGTTGTTGCCTGAGCGTGCGCATCTTGCGTACGGGTCACAAAAGGCCTCCGGATACTTACCTACATTGGCCACAGATCTATCAATCATTGGTTGCTCATCGCTCTTCCACCCGCTACCACTCCCACCCTCATTTGTACATACTTATTTATTTGCGTCTTGTTTTGTTTTCTTGCTTCTTCTGGATATGTTTACGAAAGGGGACGTGTACGAGCGGATGTAGTCAAAAGGCACACTGGCCTAGAGCAGATGTCGAAGTATAGAGAATACACTGTTCTTGTAGAAGTATCCTGACTTTCTGAGGGATGGCTGCAGCAAAACCCGGGTCGTGTGCACGGTGGTGGAGCTGAAAGCACTTCAGGTACACGTGCATTGCATGACGTCTCTTCCAACAAGTAGGCCCCAAAACGCCGTTGAAAGGTACCGGCGGGGCTGATGTTGATCCTATGTCTGAATGTGATAGACGTTCTTGTCAGCCTCCTCCCAGTGTCCTCGTGTCGCATGAAATTGTGGAAGGACGATAGCGATGGTTCTAGCCACACGTTGTGTGCGCAATTCATGGCATGTGATGTTCTCTGGAATGTCTTGACAGCGACTGGTTCGAGGGTGGGATTGCACGGTGACAGGGTCGCGACAGAGATGGCAACCCTCAAACGTATTTTCCAAAGCGACTTGCGGAGTGGTGGATGGACAAGGAGGCGATGTGAGGGGATGGCAATTGGGGCGAAGGGATAGGCCGGGGGAGATTACAGTATCTAGCCGATTTGGCTGATAATCGAAGGACGGAGGAGGGAGAGGCCTTCCGGCGGTCCGCGAGCAGTGAGCACATATACCACCCGCCCAATCCGGCCAAGATGACTGCCATCGCCCTTCGTCGCCTTGCCCTCCACGCCCGTCTCTTTTCCTCCTCCACCATGGCCCGTAAGTCGTCCTTTCCGTCCCTGCTGTCGCAGTCCCCGCGCTCACCGTGCTCGCAGAATATACCACCCGCCTCCTCGGTGCACCCAACACCCTCGGTGAGCTCCAAGCCATCTCTGTAGATCCCCATCGTACCATATGCAGATGCGCTTGATCATCCCGTCCCCGTCCTCGTTGACCGTGCAGTGGTACATCCCCCCTTTCTTCGCGTTCACCTCCCTGCCAACCGCGCATCCGCCAACGTGTCTTCCGTCCTTCGTGTTCTGCCCCGCTAACGCGCGCCCACAGAGCACCGGGTGTACATCGAGCAGAACGGCAGCGTCGTCTCGCCGTTCCACGACATCCCCCTCTTCGCCGACCAGAACAATGGCATCCTGAACATGGTCGTCGAGGTTCCCCGCTGGACCAACGCCAAGATGGAGATCTCCAAGGAGGAGCCCTTCAACCCCATCAAGCAGGACGTCAAGAAGGGCCGCCTCCGCTACGTCCGCAACTGCTTCCCCCACCACGGCTACATCTGGAACTACGGCGCGTTCCCCCAGGTGCGTGCGCTTTGGTTTTGCAAGCCATCCTTTCTCACCTGCTTCGCTTCGCCATGTTTTGCATCGGGCCGCGATCGATCCGAAAACCTCCCCATTTGCTCGCGTGCACGATCGTCCACTGCCTATATGCGCCCCTTCCCACCGCGTTTCCTCCCTCACAGACCTGGGAGGATCCGCAGCAGACGCACCCGGAGACGAAGGCCCAGGGTGACAACGACCCGCTGGACGTGTGCGAGATCGGCGAGCAGGTCGGCTACGTCGGACAAGTGAAGCAAGTGAAGGTGCTCGGGATCATGGCGCTGCTCGACGAGGGCGAGACGGACTGGAAGGTCATCGTGATCGACGTGCGCGACCCGCTCGCGTCGCGCATGAACGACATCGAGGACGTCGAGCGCCAGCTGCCTGGGCTCATCCGCGCGACGAACGAGTGGTTCCGCATCTACAAGATCCCCGACGGCAAGCCCGAGAACAACTTCGCTTTCTCGGGCGAGGCGAAGAACAAGAAGTACGCGACCGAGATCATACACGAGTGCCACGAGGCCTGGCGCCGCCTCATCATGGGCGAGAGCCCCGCGAAGACCGCGTCGTACGACCTCTCGATGTGCGTGTTCGGCTTTCCATTCGAGCTTTCGTTCCTGTTCATTGACGTTATTGCGTTTCATCAGCCGCAACGTCACTGTCAACCAGTCTCCTGGTTTCACACAGAAGAACGACCCCACCTACGCCAGCCTCCCCCCCGACTCCCGCAAGCCCCCCGCACCGATCGACCCCTCCAGTGCGTTACTTGTCTTTCTTATCTTTCCATCTTTACGTTACGGTCTGACCGACGCCTCATCGTGCAGTCTCCAAGTGGTTCTACATCGCCTCCGCCCAGGTATAAACATTTCCGTAATCGCGTCATGTTGTGTAGATATCAGAAGCAGTAACGAAATCAAACATCGCTCAGGCCGACAAGGTCATCCTCTCTCGTTTCTGAGGGCCAGAGAGCATGACAACCTCAAAGCCTCGTTGATCACGAGCAGAAGAGAAGATGAACCAGCAATAGTCAAGGGAATATATTACTTGCGACAGCATTGCAAATCGGAAACATGGTGAGACGAACAGCCTGTCATCACCTAGACTTCTCCCCACTGTCCTGTTGTGCAGGCGGATATCTGCAGTATCTGTCGGAGATCGATGTAATAGTCCAGGTTCCTGTTGGTTGCATAGCGTCGTTAGACAGACTTTCTTGATTAGATGCATAGACATAGACGTAGTGTACACACCTTCCAATGCAGAGAAGATCGAGTACTCTTTTGTAGTGACACCCGACACAGTGTGCGTCTCGAGCACCTTCCCTTGCGCGCCCTTGCGCGGACTGAGCTCCGCGCGCTGATACGTGAACGTAAACGGCGGCTCCCCAATGAGCGTGAACACGATCTCCGCCTGGTCGCCCTCGTGGATGTCCTGCACGATGCGCTTCCCGTGCCCGACTTGCGCCGACGGCAGCGGGTGCACCGCGTACCGCAGGTCCGTCACCGCGGTCTTGCACATCCGCTGCTGGTGCGCGACGGACGTGATCGCGAACTCGCCCGCCGCGTGCTGCGGCGCGGCCCACGGCGAGAGCTTCGCCTCCTGCGTGTGCGCGCGCCCGTTCACGCGGAAGCCGATCGTCCAGGGCGGCGTGCCCTCCAGCTGGAACGGGATCGCGTCGCCCACACAGTAGTCCTCGCGCCGGCTGAACGGGATGATCGCCGCTGTCTCTGCGACGTCGACCCAGATGCTGCGGAAGAGCGGGTCGGGCGCGACCTGCTCGCAGTGGCTCGCGTCCCGGACGGACTCGATGGTCACTTGGTGCGGGCCGATCGAACGGAAGGTGTAGTTCGGGAGGTGGACGTGCCAGTGCGTGTCCCAGAGCTCGATCGTCTCGAGGTGCGTCTCGCTCGCGGCGAGGTTGCGGACAGAGACTTGGAGGTAGAAGGGTGGTGTGCCTTCGAGGACGACCATGCCGTCATTGTAGGACTGATCCTGTGCGGTGAACGCGTCGTTGAAACAGTACGAGAGGCGGTTGTGGTTCTTAAATCGAGCAGAGGGCCGCATGAGGACTTGTTGCTCGAACAGAAGGCGTTCTGAACGGGGGATGATTGCGTCTCTGTTCTTCTCTAGCGGGTACGAGACATCGCCAATCTGCTTCACCTCGTAGAAGATTCGGGCGGGCTCAGATGTGCGAAGCTGGAACCGAGTGCGAGGTTGGATGCTGCTAAATGTTGGTTGATCAAGAAGTTTAGTGCCTCCGAGTCCATCGTCCTTGGCAATATTGTACATGATCTGGAACGGCGGGCGGCCTGCAACGCAAATTAATTTCGCGTGCTGAAATCAACATGGACGACGTACCGGTAAGATCGAGATCAACATGGTCGTTACTCCCTTCACAGATAGCTGGAAGAATGTGAGAGCCGTTGTAACGCTCGTAGGTGGATTGGATATCCGACGATAGTTTTGCGGCCGGTCGTGGGACGTGGTCTACGCGGTAGGTAGATTCACCCCCCGCCACCGTCCCTGGGCATCGGGAGTCCGTCACCTGTACGAACAGTTAGCTCTCCCATGGACTCCAGACGTGTGAACACTTACCCCAACAAGTTCATAGGTACCCTGGGCATTCACGTGGAGCTCATCGTTAAGTGACTTCAACGTCGCCCTTTCGATAGCACCGCCCAGGCGACGGTATTGGACGCGCCACGGCTGCACGTATGCCGGAGATTAACGACCGGATCACTGCAATGGAAGGTGTACGCACCCCTTCGCCGGTCAAACGGAGCGGTAAACGGGCCTGTTCGTGGTCGAGGATCGTCACCCGCCTTTGATCCGCCTTTCCATAGAACTTGACAGTTGGCTACAATGACAGACTCGTCAATATAGGCTCCGGGAATCCATCCGACTATCGAACTTACCAGTATGCGGCGTACGTTCACAGCGATACCCGGCACGGACAGGGACCGCTTGCACTTGTACGCGTCCTCGACGCTCACTGGTACATTGGCATGAGCTTGCGAAGGACTCCTCAACCACGGATCACGTACCAAGCTCAACTTCGAACGATCCTCCGTCCCGGTCGATAGCCTGGGGAATGGGCAGCGACAAAGTTTTCCTGGCAGTCTGGATGTCCCTGAAGGAAATGACTTCGGAGCCCTTGGGACCGACAATCTGGACTTCAATATTCCACGGCGCGGTACCCTATGTCGAACAGAGTGATCGTTAAAGTTGGAGAAAAGGAGAAGTCTTGCATGAGATGCTCACCCTGAGTTCAACTTCCACGTCAACGTTGCTGCCGGAGCAACTACTGATGCTCTTCTTCCCTCGGCCTCCGTGAGAATTTCCAACGAAGTCGGCTGAAGGCGGCGGGTGTACGTCAAGCTCAATGGCGGCCGCCTTCAGGTCGATCTTCTTGTAATTGGAGTCACTGACTTGATATATCTTGAAGGTATAGTGCCCGCTGCGGTCCGGCTGGACGGTAAGTTCTCCCCGAGAAGTCGCGAATGTCTTGTGGTGTTCTTTGGGGGCCTCTGAATCCCTTTGCGAGCGGTAGTAGACCTGGAACGGCGGGGTACCGTGGAGAACAAGGAAGGCCGAGACGCCAATATCCCCAGAGCTGCGGCCACCAATGGAATGATTGGAATGGTCAGCGCAACCGATCATCGCTGTGGTAGGCTAGAAGTGGAAAACGTATTCAACGGCCAAAACACACCATTCATGAATCTTCTTCCACTCAATTTCCGCAGTGGGCAACGGCCTCTCGACGACCCGACACGTCTCAGGACTCAGCACGTCGCCCTCGCAATGCTGGCCCCTCACGCCTACGATGGTGTATTCGCCCGGCGCGCTCGCACGCAATGTCAAATCGCGACGCTCGGCCTGCGTCTTGAGCGTCTTTGTCCATCCTTTGTACCGCTTGCTCGGCTTCGCCCCGTCTTCGCCGTGTGGCGGATCATAACGCACGTCGACGTCCCACGGAGCGTCTGCAATGTCCGCTTGAACCGTCGCAATGGTAAGTGGCGCCTCGGACCCGATAAGAAGTGAGGCTGGTTGGCCGGGTCCACAATGCTTGAATGAAAACGAGGGTCGCCGGAGGACGGTAACCGAACGACTTGTCGCGAGCATGTGGTCCTGTCCGAGCTTGCGGGAGATGTCGGCGTGTTGGCCGGCATGTGCAACGTTACCCAGAGAGTCGGTTACTGACTCGAGAGTGTATGTGTGGGTGCCAAGCGCATCGAGAACCACAGTAAGTGGTACCCGGACCTGGGTCGGCGCGCGTTGGCCAACCACAGGGACCTTGTGGTCGTCTTCTTCGTGCGTATGACGCTCGTCTGTGCCTTCGATGCCTTCCACCATGAACGCCTCCCTTTTGTTGCCGACTTCGCGATGCCAGCGAAGGCTGAGCGGGGCTACCCCAAAGATGTCGATATCGAGCTTGAGTTCTTCACCTGATCCGCCGACGAGGCCGGGGGGCGCGCATCGAACGTCCTTCACGGTTACGTGGCTCTCCGGGGAGAACTCCGCGCGGGGACAAGGAACGATCGTAACTTCGCTAGGGATAATGAGACGTGCATCGACTCCGGACTGATCAAGGACGCGGTCAAGGTTGAGCGTGCCAGGCTTGCTGAGTCGGATGTATGTGAGATGCTGGGTCTTCTGCAAGTGGTTATGACCCGAGCTATGTCCATCATCGTCTTCCTCGTCGTCATACTCGTCGTATTCGTCCGAATCTTGCTTGGCGGCCGCGCGAACGAGTTGCAAATGGTCCGCGCGACCTTGTTCGATTGCTCTGAGGTCCTTAGCAGATAGGTCATGATGTTCAACCTTACCAGAGCCCCGAGACTTTTCCGAGGGTACGAGAGGGGTTAGAGTGTACCGCACGCTAGCCGGGTTGGTGTTGTTCAACAAAAGGGGAATGAGAACGTGGGAGCCTGGGGTTGGTAGGCAGAAGGTCTCGGCGTGGGGGTTCAGGTGAGCAGTGCTGATTGGAGACATGCGGACTGTATGCTGGCCGAGAAGATGCGGGTCCCTCCGACCACTGAAGATGGGTAATCCCAAGTCGGGAAGGTATTCCAAAAATCCAGAGGTCCTTGAGGAGACGTCTTCTTGAAAATGAGCAACATTATTCATCCACTATTCCTGTAAGTGCGTACCTGACATTCGGCCTGACTGCACCCATGGTCCTCCACTGAGGTTCACCGACACTCCTCCGAAGGCAAGACCATCAAAAAGCCATAATAGAAGAATTTGCAGAGCAACCACAGCTTTGGTATACCTCAAGCGTGGTATTCGAAGCCATGACAGGACGGAACAGAATAGAAAGTCGACCAACATCCATTTCCTCGCGAAATGTTGCGGCCCTTCACTTGGCAATAGCCAATATCGGAAAAAGTCAAATGCCTTGGCTGCCTGTCGTAGTATATATTGTTAGTACAGCTACAACTACCTATTCGGAAGCCTGAAGAGACATGCTCGCTCTGTTCTTGTGGATGACGAAGTCGCCACTCGGAAGAGACACGCTGTTTGCAAAGAGATTACTTGCCTGACATGCAACCCCAAGACTAAGAGCGTAGAATCTTTGGTCTGGGACCTCCAAAACACTTTCAGGTATACGCGGTCGTGGGCCAGGTGGGGGTGGTTGCGCGCTGCCTGGCGCGGGCTTGGTTGCAGACATTGCGTGGGCGTCTGGGCGCGCGGAGGACTTCTAAATCGTCGCGTTCGTGAATTGGTCGTGCTCTGATAGCCTCAGTTCGTGTGAAGAGGGCGAGCAAGCGAGAGTGACATGGGGAGAAGTGGCCTCAGGTGGGAGTGGGAGTCGAGGGGAAAGACAATGAACGACTGCTGGAACGAGCACGGCGACGACGCGCCCGCCAGAGATAGCACGTGATCGTAGGTCACCGCGCCAGTGGCGCTGGTGTCGAGGCGCTGGTGTCGCGCCAACGCGACCCACGTCCCCAGTCGTGAGGCCTCTGAGGCCTAAGGCCTGAGCCTTTGTCAGAAGCAAGTTAGTCCAAAACGTTAAGACTTAGAGGCGAGAAGGTCTGGCAGGAAGAGTATGCTTTTGTCTGGATAAACTGTTATCATATTCCAGGAGTAATCGCGTACATCGTATGTCCACAACATAAGAGGATGATGATACACCGCGTGTAAGTAAGAAAGTAGTAGATGTCGAAAGAACGGCGATTCGGAGGGTTTACAGAGTCCATATAAACGCAAAAAATATAAACTAGAGGAAATAATGAATATAAGAACCGATACAGTGTCCGTGTCCGCGTGAATGAATACAAATCTCATAACGACGTTAAAGCAATATTGCGAGCATATACGAGAAGGAGATTAGAACAGTCATTACAGAACGTCCAGGACATAAGAGAACTCAATAACCAAACATTTAACACCCACGATTTTCACCTGAAACCGAGCCGCTGTGGACTCACGAGCGTCGAGTTCCGCATGATCGACGTCTGGCGCAACATCAGGTCCAGCCTCTCCTTCGTCTCCTCGAGTTCGCGCTCGTGGTACTCGAGTTTTTTGTCCAACCGCCGCCGCTCGTCCTCCAACTTGATATGTACACGTTGGAGTTTGCGGTAGCGCGAGTCGGTGTGGAAGATGGACAAGACCCGCGAAGACCTCCTGTGACGCAGATATGTTCGCTGGTCCATGCGATGTGCAGGCCAGCCGGCGTACACGCCGCCGGACTCGGCGACCTCGCCCGAGGTGAGAAGGGTATGTTCGAGAAGCATAGAACCGGAATCCATCGACGCGCCTGAAAGAAGGCGGGAACCGGAGCGCATGGCGGACCTGCGCAAGGGTGGTTAGCGACCAATCGCCATCAGAACCAAGTAGAGCAGAGCCGACGTACCCAGAGCCAATCGTCAACTTGTTCAGAGAGAAGTGTCCGCGCGAGTTGATGTGCGCGACGACTGAACAGTCGTCCAGCGCGACGTTGTCGCCCAGCTCGACAAGGTCGGGCTCCGTCATCAAGCCTACACGGCCGCCAGCGAAAACAGCGCAGTCCTTCCCGATCTTCGCTCCCATTGCGCGGAGGTACCAGACCATGTACGCACTCCCGCTGATCGAGCCAAGGATGCCGCCGATGCCGTAACCTTTGAAGAGTGGCTTCGAGAGAACGAGGTGGAGTTGCCAGCGCTGGCAGTACGAGCTCTTGTCCCAGTTGTAGCTACCCTGTGCACGGCGTCCGACAACAATCCACTTCGTGGCGACGCCCCAGAGGAGCGCTACGACGGCCTGGATGCTGAGAGTAACGATGAACCAGCAAGAGATGAGTCCGAAGAGGATGAAGATCTGCCGAGGGCCGCGGTCGAAGAGATGGAGCTGGTGGAGATGAATGCGGAGGAGATTGAGGATTTGAGTCCCGACAACGGCGGCGATCGACCAGTAACCGGCGGAAAGTATGGCGACGAAGAGGTTGATGGCGGCAAGGAGGGCATAAGGGAAGACGAAGAAAGGAGCCTCGCGCTTGTAAAAGGCGCGGCCGAACGGAGTGATGGTCGGGCTGTCGTCGTCGTCGGCTTCCTTGGTGCCCCGCTTGAAGCACACGGCCTCACCGCGTTCGGAGCCCATCCACACGGAGCCGCCCGCATAATTCGTATCCCTCTTCGCGAGAGCACCGGAGCCCATGATTGCGCGCTTGCCCACCGTGACACCAGGAAGAAGCACGACCCGGTCGGCGATCATCGCGCCCGACTTCACGACAACCCTGCCCGAGCCAATGCCGTCGGTGGTGAAGACCTCCGAGCGCGAACCGAATACGACGTCGTCGCCGACCTCAAAGAGCTCTGGATCGGGACAGTACACGCCGGAGCCCGGCCAGTACACCCGCTTCCCGACCTTCGCTCCCATGCATCGCCAGACGATAGACGTCATCTCGTAGTGTGAGCCAATGATATCTTGGGCCTGCTTGATCGCCTCCTGGCTAAGAAGGTTTTGGTTAATGAATCGGCGAAGGAGGGTCCACTGGGAAGCCTTCCCCGTGAGACCCTCACGGTTAAGGCCCATGACGCGTTTGAGGATGATACCGAAGATGAGCTGGAGAACTGGGGGGAAGATAACGCGCACGATGCGAGCCAAGCTGTGCCATGCAACACGGTCGGGGGATGCGAACCAAACAATGACGCGCTCGAGGGAGTCGAAATGGCCTGGAGGTGGTGCCTGGGACATGAGGAGGAAGAGGGCGGCGAACCAGGGGACATGTGCCCCAAGCTTGACGAGAACGACGACAGGGTAGGCCACGAAGACCTTCAGCGCCCAGTGCGGTTGAGGGATAGTCCCGCGGCCATATTGGGCGTGGGCATCCGGAGATGGCTCGTCGTGAGATGAGGCATGCGGGCCGTAGGTCGCGCCGTCGGGGATAACAGCTCCGGGGGCGACCTGTGTGTATGTGTTGACTACGGCACCGCGGCCAATGACGATGGGATCGAGGCGGAAGCACCCATCACGTTCGACGCAGAAGCCACGCACGAGGGAGTTGTCGATACGGCAGTCATCATGAAGAGTGAGGAGGTCGAACTCAGCGAGCTTCGCCTGGGGGTCGATTGTGACTCCTTTCCCAATGCGCGCACCGAGCATGCGGTAATAGATGATCTCGAGGGAAGGATGCATGGAGAAGATGCCGCGGCCCAAGGTGCGGAGGAGCTGGTTTGTGATCCACCAGCGAAGGTGGTAGTTGCTCCAGAATCGGTACGTCCCAGGCTTGTAGCGACCGATGACGACCCACTTGAAGGCGATGGCAACAAGGGGAAGGACGACCCTCGCCACCAAGCGAGCACCGATGATTGCTGTCAGCAGGGAACCGATGCGCTCCCAGTAATTGCCATTGATGACCCCCGTGAAAACGGAGAGGATGAAAACGATGCCAGTCCATGTGAAGGAGACTTTGAGAGGATAGAAAAATATCAAAGGAATGGCTTGGACAAGGAGTGACAGGGGGTGGGTTGAGCTACGGCCATTGTCGGGTGTAGGCTCTAGATTCTCGAGGGCTGGGAGGTCGAGCGACTTCGAGATCGACGCAGAAGAGCTGTTGACGGTGGTGTTAACCACAGTCTTGTCGAACTCGGAATTCGAGGGTAGATCGCCCTCGACCAGGGATGCAATACCGCGGATTGTGCTATTCGTGAAGATAGCAGGAACACGAACAGTCACTCCGGTCTCCTTGCGAATCATATGCGCGAGACGCCCTAGGAGAAGCGAGTTACCGCCGAGAAGGAAGAAGTCGCTGTCGCTCGAGATGGAGGAAGGGTCCTTGTCCAAGAGATCCGCAACGATGTCACGGATAACGAGGGCCTGGGAAGACATCGCATTGGCGTTCCTACGGGCGACTTCAGCCTCCATGGTGTCCCAATCAACCGACCCGTCTGACGCTCTCGCTAACGGCTCCGAGAAGACATGAAGAGGGTTAGGCACGGCGTATCCGGGGACGACCTTTATGAGGGCCTCGAGGACGGACGTAGAGTCGAGACCAGAAGACGGTTCGACCACAACGAGCGCTTCAGGAGCACCGTCCTTGCAGAGGCGAACGGCGACATCCAGGACGTCCTTGACGTCGGAGATGGCGTGTACGACACTCGGAACGTCGAGAGGCACGAGTGAGCAGGGAATGGGCTCCGACAGCGGGGCGTTCTTGTCAGGAACCGCGTGGGCTTCGAAGTGGCGGCGGATCGCCGGCGTCTCGTCGGTTAGCTCTGCAATACCGAGACGCTGTGCGAGCTTGATACGCAACGGCTTTCCGGCATTGTTCTTCGGGAGATCGGGCATGTACACAATGACGAAGGGCCATTTGGACGGGTGAAGCTGGGCCTTGAGCAGGTCGAGGAGCTCGGGGAGCCCTATGCGCGGGACGCCCGGCCGGGGTACGACGACGACGCCAATGGTCTCCTGGAGGACGTCGTGAGGAACGGAGAACGCAATGGTGGCTTTGACGCGGTTCCTGGCGACAGACGTGATCGCCTCTTCGACCTCAAAGGGCGCGATGACTTCTCCGCCCTTGTTGATGATCTCCTTCGACCGACCGGTGATGAAGAGGTAGCCGTCGTCGTCCATATAGCCCATGTCCCCAGAATCGAACCATCCCTCCGACGAGAACGCGGACGAATCCAAAGGGCCATCCGGGTCCACCTCGTAGCCTTCGAAAGTCGGAACTCCGCGAACGCAGATAGCACCGGTCGCTCCGGGGGAAAGCTCAAGCTCGATATTGGAGGGGTCGCGAACCGAGAGGTGTGGACCGCATGCGACACCCGAACAACCCGGACGGTCGAGCCGATAGGTCGTCGGAGGGGAAGCGATAGGCATGCATTCCGTCATGCCGTACGATGGGAGCACAACGGCACCAAACGTCTCTTTGAGCTGGTGGGCAAGAGACGGGAGCAAACCACCCGCCGCGTTCGCGATCATGCGTATGCGTGTGTCCCTTGACGGTATGATCGTCTCGGGCTTCGATCCTAAAATAGCGTGGTGCATAGTCGGCGCTGCGTAGTACCTACGAGTTGATGTTAGCCAAAATAAAAATGGAGAGAGTAGACGCGGACGCACCAAGTAGCTCCACGAGCTACGACGATCGGCCAGAATGCAGTGCTGTCGAAACCTGGACACATAATGGCGCTCCCTCCGGACAACACCGGCGCCCATAGGTTGCGTACGATGCCCCCAACGTGGAACAGGGGCATCATGTTCACTACCGAAGAATTGAATAATGATCGGAGGAAGCGTCGGGTATGTACTCACTGTTGACGTCGGAGGCCTTGAGATCCCATGACCGAATAACAGCACATGTACCAACGATGAGAGAGCGGAGGGAGTACGGGACGACCTATGAATAGCGAGGCGCAAAAGTTTAATCATAGATGTTTTGGCTCCTTGAGGAAGTGACTTGCCTTCTTCTTGCCACTCGTTCCGGAGGTGTGCAGAACCAGGGACTGATCCGACAAAGAATGTGGCCGGGAAGGCTGTCGGACAGGGCTCTGAACAACGGCCCAATCCTCGGCGCCCTCGTCTTCCGTCATGATCGTCATGGAGAACAGGCCAGGGGGACCATCCGCGGAGGCGTGCATGAAAATCACCTCGCACCGGAGTTCCTCCCGCAACCTTCTAAGTTCGAGCCTGTCCGTGGCATCGGGCGTCGTGAAGACGGCCCTTGCGCGAAGCCGGGCCGCGTCCTCCTGCAGCTCCCCAGCGGTGCAGCTAGAGTTGACGGGGGCACATGTGTGGTAGGTGGAGACCGCGAGGAGGGCGACGGCATTTTCGGGGCTTGTAGGGAGAACGACCATGACACGATCGTTCGGTCCGAGACGTTCGTGGAGGCCAGACGTCGGGAGAGCGAATCCAGAGACGAACCGACGTAAAGCCGCATGAGAGAGGGGCGGGCGGGACGGGTCGGTGGACCAGAGGGCGGGGGCGTCGGTGGAGCAGAGGCAGTCAAGGAGGGAGGCAACGCGACCTGCATCGGTGACTTCTGTCGCGAGGTGTTCCCCGAGGGAGGTGCCCTTTGCAGGGACTGGAAGGTCGCCGAGGAATGCCAATGGTATGGACATTGCGCTACGGTGCTGGGAGGCCGTGAGGGTCGAGGGGACACTGGAGAAGCAGTCGATCCTCACCCGAGCTTTTTATTACTGTCTCCATAATTCTCTTGCAGGAAGCTAGCGTATCGACCGCGCACAAGGAAGCGAGCGAACCGGAAAGTGGCGGCAGACGCGCCAGGCTGCGCCTGGAATCCTTTGCTGCGAAAGGCTTGGTACCTCCCAGTGAGGTGCTACCATTGCCTTTGCCGACCCTTCAAGCGCTCTAACCGCACGAGAAGACACCACAAACTTCGCGAGCGGGCCCTCGGGTGGTGCCTGTTCGTGGCGGCAAGTCCGTGGATGGCGGTAAGCAGAAACATGCTTCTGGGTATGGAACTTCCTCAGTGAGCGCCCACGGCGATGACACGGCAGCATGGACTTACGGTTACCAGTAAACCGGACCGTCTGGACAGACCCGGCGATAAGGTGCGCGAGGAATTGACCTTGCTCGGTCAACACCCGGTGGCGCTGGCCGTGTGCGTCGAACCACCGCAACAACGGCAGAGGAGGTCCTATATTGAGCATGACTGAGTTACGATCCGCGTTACGGCGTAGCCATCCACCATTCGTGGTCTTCTGAGTTTCCCGCACCTTCCGGGACCGGGGTAAGGACTACTAGCGTAGGGTCCGGGTCTAATGCGAGACGTCGGACATTATAGTATCACGAAGATACTTATCCTTCTGTCTGACGCCATCTACGGCCGTATGTTCGCGCGACTCGATGAGCCCCAGTGGTCGGGTTGATATAGTAAAGCGAAGTTCGATTGCCTTGGTCCGAAGAGAACCGTTCAGAACGGTGAGTGCATCATTTGAAATCTGGATAGTGAGGCAGTCAGCAATATGAACTCTTTCTCGAAGTTGCAAGTCAGAAGACACCGACGACGACACGAACGCACCTTAGTGGGGTAGCGTGTGCGAATATTCGACGACGGGGTGAACTGAGGCGCCGCAGAAAATCGTTACCCGGTATCCTTTGCATCAAAGCAAAGTGACGAAAGCCTGACACAATCTCGGGGTAAGCTTCCAAACCGCCGTCGCCAAGCCCTTCGAACTTCTCACTCGCAAATGGGCGTCACGGGCACAGTAGTCATTGGAACATGACGAGGGCTCTTCCCGTGATTCGCCAGCCCCGAAACCGAAAGTGTGTTACCCCTTCCAGCACGACAGATTACCACTATCTCTCGGAACGATAGGGGCACTCCAGGCTGTCCAGGCCATTCGGAGCTCATGGAACAGCACTAACATTGCGTCAGTCGCCGGAAGTAATGTTGAGACTGGCGGACATGCACCCTCAAACTCTCCTCGAGCTTCGAAAGCTCGAATGCAAATGGCGACGAAACCTGTGCCTTCTCACGTCGAGAAGGCATCGCACCGCGCTCCCTAGCAGTCAAAACTTTCTCTTTCTCGTGATTGGTATGTAGACATCGGAGGTGTCATAATCCCTATTTCCCAGATGCAATATAATCGCGAGAAACCATCGCATATCCGTCTGCCGCGAGGTATGCGCTACTCAGGCATGACGAATCACTCACAAGAGAAGCAACGACTCTATTGAGATACGCCCACTTGATCGGTTCAGGGTTCGACATTGATGCACCATAAACCGACGCTGCGGGTGCGAGCATCGTAGGAGATCTTTTGAGCAAGTGGTATTGGTCAGAACTTGCGCAACAGTTTCGAAGTTGAAAAGACAGAAGTGTCGTATGGCGTACCGAATCATGAACGACGGAAGAAATATTTGGAGTGACGAGATGCGGCGGGCTGTCCCGACCGATGGCGGTGGCAATTCACTTCGATGCCGACGCTACTCAGGTAACGTAAAGGACCATTGGTAACACCTCAGGCCGCAGCCGCTACCTCCACCATGTGTGTGGGTACGGTAAACTCGAAACCGAGGACCAAAAAATGTCAATGCATCCAAAATGAGGGAAACGTGTTTTGTCATTCCAGATGGCGTAAACTCTAGCTCCGCTTGATACAGTATCCTATTAATATTGCATACATGCATACGTATATGTGGCTTTGAAGGAGTAAATCCACGTACTTAACTGAGGTACCAGAAGAGCAAGTATCCCCCGAGGAGGCACAGGAGGACCTTGACCTGAGGATCCAATGCTTGGAAGGCTGCAGCGCCACCAGCGCCAGAGCCGGTAGTCGAATTACCACCGGCCAAAGTTTGGCCCTTGCCCGGAAAGCCACCTGATCCGGCAGCACCCCCAGAGGAGTGACGGCGCAGTGCGTCTTCGAGAGCCCTAGGCGCAGTACGTCGGTTGAGATGCCTATCCCGACGGATCCAAGGCTTGGCAACTTACGGTTTGTTCGCGCCGCGAATTCGGTCTACTTCTGCAGTTCCTTTTAGGAAAACGAAGGTGGGCCTAGCAGGTAAACAATACGTGAACTCCGTGCCAATGTTTAAAAAAAGACGACTACACTCACATGGCGGTGACCCGATACCGTCCGGCGACATCCTTCGCCTGGTCGACGTCGCACTTCAGGAAGTTGACATTCGGGTATTGTTTCGCCAAGGCCTCGTAAGTTGGAGCAATCGCATGGCAAGGACCACACCTTTGGATATCTCAGAATTTTGCAACCGAGGGAAGACGTTTGAATAAGCACCATGTCGCATGGAAATCAATGACCTAGGCAGCAAATGATCGATACAACGGTTTTGCGAAGGTGTCAGCACGAGGTGATACTTACGGAAAGCTTGGAGGTTGACTTGTTGAGGATGCCATCGAGCTGGGCAGCATTCTCGACGTGTGAGACAGACATTGCTCTGTTGAAGTGAGGGGGATGGCGGGGAAGCTGGCGTGAGATGAGCGTAGGACGAGTGAGAGTGCGGAGAAGCATTGCTCGCTGACCACGACAGCGAGCGCGACCGCCACCGAATCGGCCCTCACAGTCACGCTTTACATAGGCGTCTAACACACCAGTGGGTCACGTGAAGAGGGCAAACATGCGCAAATGCGCGCTGTTTACAGTCAATGCGGCGCGTTCGACGCGACTTGTCTCTCAACCATCATCTTCTTGACTTAGGCTCGACTTCACCGCCGTACAACTTGCCCATCTTCTACCTCTATCTCCATCCCAACCTTCATACACCATGTCTGGCCGTGGCAAGGGTGGCAAGGTGAGCTTCACACCGTCTGTGCTTCTTGGTGGCACTCAGCCCCGTTCTCTCTGCCCAGGGTCTCGGAAAGGGCGGCGCGAAGCGTCACCGCAAGATCCTTCGTGACAACATCCAGGGCATCACTAAGCCGGTATGTGGTTCGCATCCATTGTATTGTGGCGTATGAGCTTGACGCGTTGACTGTTCAGGCTATTCGGCGTCTCGCCCGTCGTGGTGGTGTCAAGCGTATCTCTGGCCTCATCTACGAGGAGACTCGCGGTGTCTTGAAGATCTTCCTCGAGAACGTTATCCGTGACTCCGTGACGTACACCGAGCACGCCAAGAGGTGAGTTCGATAGGCCTCGACAGGACCTTATCATTGCTCAATGTCACCTAGGAAAACCGTGACGGCATTGGATGTCGTTTACGCGCTCAAGCGCTCCGGCCGCACGCTTTACGGTTTCGGTGCTTAAAAGCTTTCGTTATTGTTTTTCTATGATGTATGCCTGTATGTGTCGTGGCCACATGTACTATAATTTTCAGTCTAGCATATCCCTCGTGAGCCCCATCGCACAATGATATAACGGATTCATGGCAATCTTCCCGAGGACGCCATTACCATCATCCTTGAAGGTCATGGGCGTCCACATTTCCGTGGAAGTGGGCATCAAGTTATTTCCAATTTCTGGTGGTTTGGTAGATAATGACGTCATAACCGGACCGCTGTGTGTTGCTGCCGTTGCCCAGACGATGGCCAGGCTTGATACCATGCGTACTCGGGAATCGGGATGGTTGGACACTTCAGTCTGCTTCTCGACTGCTTACGGTTCTGGTACGGATTCTAGTACGCACTGGGCGCAATATCAAAAACTGGTCATGAGGGAGCCCGGGAAGGGAACCGACTTCTTGCATGAAAAGGTTTCATAGGGGATTGGGAGATATGGATAACCTGCTGTAGATGCAATATCTCCCAAGATAGCGGTTATATCGCTAACGCGCAGGATTTACACAGTGGATGGCACAACAGAATATCATCTCCGGTATGAACGGGGGGAATGGCGGGTCCCTATCGACGTCCTTATGCCGCCCACAGCATTGCGTTGTTCGCGGGCTTCTGAGATTCTATAGGGTTTCGAATTGGGTGGAAGCAATGGTACTTTTTACGAAAGCAAAGGATGGCTCGGTAAGCGACCATGTCAGCGACTAAGCAGCTGGCGCAGACTACGCACATATCGTCTTACTTGGTGGGGGGGACAATTGCAGGCTCGCCACGGATGAAGCCAAGTCCAAGCATGGAGCCACCCTGAATTCGGAAGGAGGACGGATCGACCGCCCAAGTTACTAGGTTCATCGAAGCACCAAGACCGGTCAGGCTAACTGGTTCTCAACTGGGCTTGGCAGCAGGTATTGCTAGATCGTGAACGCAACAGCCTTTCCGGGCAGTGGAGAATCCCTGGTGACGATGAAGTGGCGCATGGTGCGCGTGATACACACACCCACGAAGCACGATCCGCGAAGCGAGCTAGAAGGTGCAGCAGCCACCTGGGCGGTTCCGCGACAGAGGTGCAGCGTTCACCCCACGAGGTGAATCAGCGGGTCGGGAATGGGAAGATGGTATCCATCGAGGGAGAAGGCTCTGCTGAAACGAGTGCAGTTATCAGCGAAGGTGTCGTCGCACGGGCGCGAAGAGGAAATCCTGATACTGAGTTCAAATGCGCCCAGCACGAGTGGAGCGGTTATTGTAAGACACGTACGTCAAAGTCACACAACGCCGGCATACATTAGATAACTTTCAGAGCTCGGGTCGGCCAACCAAGCCCGGCTTCTGTAACACCGGCTGCACGGCCTCGATAATGCCATGGCCCGCGGGCATTCATACTGCACACGAATTTGATACGATTACGTTCGTTCCAGCGGACAAGGACATGGGAACACTATGGGAACGCGCCGAGGGACACCCCCAGGCCGGTTCTTGACCACATCCACCGAAGGGGGGCTGAGAATTTGACGTGAGTCATTCCGTCTAAACCAATGAATTGGCGCATGCTTGTCAGACGTACCGCGGGTTCGAACATGCCGACAGCGGAACCTGCCCCTGCTGGAGAGCACGAGCACATGCTCAGCGACACATGTCGGTCCCAATTACGGCGACTTCGAGGGTAACGGCAATTCTGGGAAGCTTGCGGTAGGTGTGGTGTGGAGTATCTATAATTCTTGGAAGCATTGTACATCAGAAGCCGTTTGGAGGACAGTGAAGCTGGATGCCTGATGCTCCGAGCTGGCCATGAGCGTTCAAGTTGATGACCCGGTTGGCACGAACTATTGGATATAATATGGCCCGGGGTCCGTCTACGGCCGCTTTCTTTCGGAGGAAGTTTACGAGTCATTTTGACATATATTCTATGGTGAGTTGGACCGCATCCGTGTCACGGTCTGCCGTTACCAGTGACCAGCGGCCGTCTGTTCAACTCGAAAAAGAAGTAGGCAGCCATCAAACCGTGGGCTTGGAACGGGAATTCGGGGATAGAATTAGCGGAGCCCAGAATTGTGGTTAGATGCTGAGCAACCCACGATGAGACCGGAAGATACTTACAATGAGCGGGAGCACATGGGTGCCGACGGGATGTAGCAGATGACGAAAGTGGACAATGTATTCCTTCCAAAAAGGGCTTTGTGCTCTAACAAGGTCAAACAACGGATACGGATACTCTAGTCGTGGCCTGTGCGCGTCTTGAAGGGCTTGGCAGTGCGCGTACGCTCGGCCTTCCCGGTCTCAGTCTGGCCATGGTATGCAATCGACTCCCTTTCCCTGAATCCCTCGCCCCATGCCCTCCCCGCCTAAGGGGTCCTTTCAAGGCAACCCAAGGTTCTGTCAGCACTTGCAATCTCAGTCGACGTCTGCAGGGCGACGTGACAAACTGATCACGTGTGACTGTTGTGATTCCCACTGCCGCCATGCTCGTGAGTCGCAGGCATCATGGTCGTATCCAGGTGCTTCCGGGGCCGCAGACGTCCCATTCGCAGTCCCCGAGTGTCCACTCTTTCCACGTTCTCCCCCCTTTGACCTCTCACTCTCTTCTCTTACCCCAATATGCCCGCAGCCCACTGGTTCTCGCTCTCCAAAACCCCGTTCCTCGCGCGATCCTCGCATTGCGTCGCAGTCACAAAGTCGGGCATCTTGATCGTCTATGGAGGAGAGCTGAAGCCGCGCACGCCTATCGACACCGGCGTCGGCTATGACACTACACCCAAGGGCTCTCTGCACATGTTCGATTTGGCTAAAGGCCCTCTCTCGCAAGGTTGGCGGATGCTCACGCCTGGGGCGGGCCCCGGCGCGAACGCAGACCAAGTTGAATCGCTTCCAGAGCCCCGGGTCGGCGCAACAACCGTCTGGCTCAACGACGCGTTATACCTCTGGGGTGGACGCGGCGGGCAGGATATGACGCCTCTGGGTGCCCAACAGGCTGGTGTTTGGAAGGCGACCATCAGAGCGGCCGAGGGCCCGCAGCAGTCCGTGCGGTGGGAGAGGATCGCGGCCACGAACGAGGACCAAGCACCGGAATCCCGCAGCTACCACGCCTCTGTTACACACGGGGTGAGCACTATTGCCTTTCATTTTAGGCCTCGTGGGACGTTTCCAGCATGCTCACGCCTTCCTTCTGAATTGTACAGGATAACATCTACATCCACGCGGGCTGTCCGACAAGCGGGAGACTAAGCACCCTCCATGCTTTCAATGTCATCAATAATGAGTGGAAGTCCCTCGCATCGGGCCCCGAGCCTGGGCGGGGCGGCACTTCTCTTGCTGCGACCACGGTCTCTGGGAAAGACGTGGTCTTGCGCTTCGGTGGTACGTTCATGCTTCCCACATTCAAATATCGCTTCGCGTGACTGGAAGGCGGTGAGACTGACTCAGGCTACAGGCTTTTGCGGCCAGCAGCTCCCGAGCGCAGCGGGGGAGGTCGACGTCTACATCATCGCCGAAGACAAATGGGTGACCGTCCAGCCCATTGCGGACCCCACACATGGCAGCCCGGGGCCCCGCTCCGTCGCGGGATTTACGCATTTCCAGTCCCCCTTCCCCGCGCTCTCGAACGCCGTTGCGGTGCTCTACCACGGCGAGCGAGACGCGAGTTCCCAAGGACACGCGGGTGCTGGGGAGTTCTGGGACGACGTCTGGGTCCTGTCGAAGGAGGGCGACGACGTGCTCAATGGCTGGTCGTGGCAACGTCTCGAAGTCTATTCCGACGACCACCTTCCAGAAGGCCGGGGCTGGTTCCCGCCCGCCGCCTGGGTGGATGGACACGGAGATACCAAGCTGGTGCTGTTTGGTGGCCTTCTGTCGTCGAACGAGCGCTCAGATGAGCTATGGGAGCTCGAGATAAACTGATAGGCAGGCGAGTTCGTCCCCATGTGGCAACGAATGATGCTAACGTGAGGTTGTGGAGTGTGCAGTGCTTGGTGTTCGGAGATGTTCCGTAACGGCACAGAAGAAGAAGAAGCGGCTTATATCCGTGTGGCGCAGTAAAGCGTTGCATTTTGTATACTCTTGCAGATGATAGAAGTGGGCGGTTATTGTTATTATGGACCACACGCTATATAACGAGTTTCAGTGCAAACCATCCGTCTCGCTATCGTCAAGAACCGGCACGCTGTGCAAAGAAGACGCAGTATCGATTGGTGAGGATGGCGGAAGTTGCATAACTTCGAGCCTTCGAGCCATCTCATCGTTGAACCGCGCCTAATGGGTGGCGGTGGGCGTGGAACCGCGCGCGATAGGGGTTAGTTGATGTTCGGGCCCCATGGAATATGGCCGAACAGGGCCACTCACGATTCTGTCCACGCCAACAAGGGTCCCGTATTCCAGAAGCCTATCTTCTGGTGACTTCTCCAGGAAATCTTCGAGACTCACTTGGGATAGCAACAGACACGACGCGAAGAGGTTCATGCCGTTGACTCCGCACAAATCGTATTCACCCTGCATCGATGTGAACGTAATCAGCACCCCCGAAATGCGAATACAGCGTAAACGAAGAACACAAACATCACGTTCTTCGTGGCTGAGCCAGAGCCGCTCGCCCCACACGTCTCCGCCGGTTGCGTCTCGCGCTTCAGCGAGGTTTCCATACACCCTTGCAAAAGCGGCGGCTTCCCCCGGAGTGTTCGCGAACGCGTATTCGATGACGCAAGCTTCGCATTTAGTCTGCAGCCCTTCCGCGATACCGAGATCCCTCTTGAGGTTTCTGACCGCCTTCACGACAGGGGGACTCCATACACTGGCGACGGGCCCGCCTGCATCAGACCTAGTCGCGTCGCCTGAATAATCCCAACCAGACGGATAGCACGCGAAGACGAGGAGGAGATGGGCGTAGCGCCAGGAGAGTCGGGTAAGCAGAGCTAGTAATCCAGCAGAGCGAGCGGGTAGCAACTCTAGGGACGTGAACAGTACCGCACTATCGCAGTCAAGGATGAGGTCCTCCGAGTCGGACACGATCCCGGGACTTGCGCTGCTATAGCCGAGGCGTTCGCGTTCCACCAGATCGACCGCGCAGCAGGACGTGAGTTCCCGCACTAGTGCACGCTTCTGGACTAGAGACAGTGATGCCATATAAACGTGTTCTGTCGCTGGGCGGGAGAGATGGTTTGGAAGGACAAGGGTACGGGCGTCGAACAGTTCAGGGGGAGCGCACCGACGGCCGGACAAGGCGTCGGTGATTGTGATACCAGAAAGACCCATTCCATGAGTTGCAGCAACCGGCGGAGGCTGGATATCGGATCGAAGAACGGATGCCTTCCCGCACAAAGTCAGGTATGCGGCAAGAGATTGTCGAGCAGAGACTATCGGGATGGCAGCCGCGGCCGATGACGCAGAGGCAGCTGGCGGTCCGCCCTCTTTAACCATGATCTCAGATTCCGAGCATGGCTCAGGTGAAATGTAGGACATCGCAGCAGGCGCAACACTAGGCGACGCAAGCGGAGCAAACCCGAGAGAAGCGGAAGATGAGCTCTGAAGGTCATGAGGAGGGTGCTCAGGTAAAGACTTGTCCGCAGCCATGGGTTCAATATGGGTAGTATGCGAACGTTCGAGGTTTGTAGGAGCGAAGGCGTGGTCATGAGAGCGCTGCGTGATAGGAAATGAAGAAGTCCCGGAAAGGCCTGCAAGGGGGACCGCGCCCAAGTCCGGATCGTCGCGGTCGCAGTGAATGGGGTCCATATCGAGGAATAAATTTCCGTCAGTAGCAGGGCCGTCAAATCCCTTTGCATCGTAGGCCAATTGCATAAACGAGCTAGCATAGGCTTCACCGTTGACATCGACGTTGGAATCCGGAGAAGCAAAGAACACCCCAGAGTCAACAGTATAGGCAGCTTCATGTATAACGTCTTCGAAGACAATCCTTGCAGCGTCTTCAAGATCTTCGACGTCTTGAAATCGCACTCTTTTCGTTGGTCTTTCTGGCGGCGAGGTAAAGTTACCGTTCGCGTCTTCATCGTCATTGCCGTTAGTATCCTCGTCAGTGTTCCGGTCTAGTAGAGGGGGGCGACCAAACAACCGCAAACGATCACTACGAGTCGATACAAGGCCGATGTCGTCGTCAGGCGAAACATAGGTAGAGAGGTCAAGTTCATCGTCCAGAGACCACACTAGCGCAGAAGGAGCCGCAGTAATCGGACACTGAGAACTACCAGAGAGCACCAGATTGTCGTTCAGGAGCTCCGAGAAGCGAGACATAACATCGTCTTGAGGCAGGTCTATTGCCTCGACAAGCTGGGTCGAAATGTCGTCAGCCACGTCGGCCACCTCTTCGTCCGTGGGTACGGTACGACCATATTTGAATGGACTTGGGAACAGCTCAGAGAGTCACTAATAATGGAAGAAAGCGCACTCACATCCAGCTCAGTTCTAGTTGCAGGGACTGGAGACCTTTGGCCTTCTTTAGGAACCCGGTCGAATGGCCGAGACACGCTGACGGAACGCTTCCGTGGGAGGTAGTGGGCGCAGGATAAGCAACCAAGTCGGACAGTCGGGTCGGCATGCTAACACTAACGTCATGCTCGTTAGGAGGGGGCAAGGTAGGGACTACAGACACTAGGTCATCAGACGAGTAAAAGTCACCTATGCAAGGGGTGGACTGACCGTCCATCAAATGTCCGTCTTCTTCCTCTATTTTCTCTCCCAAAATCAGGCCGTATGGATCATTGTCTCCGAGGGAAGCACCGCAAGCAAGTTCCACAACATTCATGGCAAACGTGATGGAATCGTCGCTACTCGGGATTTCATTTCCACGAGTGGAGAAGCGAATCGGATCCACGTCTGGGGTAGGAGTGCCCATCGTTTCCGAGGGCGGTTTCCCGAGCATAGACATGGAAATATGGGTACGGGGCGATGGAGTTGGAGATGTGAGTGAGCGGATTGCTGGAGGGCTGGGCGCCTGGGACAGACGGATGAGGGGAGTAACGAAAGATGACAAGCTACGCTCGGTCAACGTAAACGTTACTTCGCTATTGAACGCAAAGGACGTACCTTTGCCCTTCGCCTAATCGTGATAGATTTGAATTCCTACCGCAAAACCTCTGGGCTTTTGGCAATTGAAACTCCTCTACAATTGAAAAATGTTTAACTTAGTGTGGAACTGGACCTGAATGTACGCACCCATCAGCGGGAATTCGTCTTCAAGACCTCCATTTGACGACAATGGTAAGAAGAGTTGGTCCATGTCACTGGAGCTATCATCCAAGGAAGGCGTCCCCAAAGTCAAAGGAGAAGAAGGGGTTTTGATTCCACCTACGGAACCATCGATTCAATGTTCAAAACAAGAAGATGCGTACGCTTACTCCAACCGCCAACTAGCTTGAGATGTTCGTTTGCTATATCGTCGTCTTCCTCATCTTTCACTGTTACTATAGATAGCCATGAGCAAGGAGCCTTCGTTGAAGCTTCCATGGAGGTGATGAAGTGAGCCTTCCCAAGGCCCGGGCTTGTGAAAACGCGCCCTGGCTGTTGGTTGCGGGGGAATACAGGAAGTTCCTGGGTTTCAATGACCTCTGGTGGAGGGGTGTCCATGCGGAGGAATTCTTCGAAGTTTCTGGTGGCCGAAATCGTTGTCGACCGTGCCGACGATGTAGGGACTGACTTAATAAGGTTTAGTACAGCCTGATGACTCTCGACATCGATCTCAAGCTTATTTTCTCTGGTGACTATTGTGAGTGTCACGGCTGACCCATAAGAAACAGAACTCACAGCGCATCGTCCACGTTGACATCCACTTCGTCAAAAGCGACTTCCTCCGCAGGATGTATGCGCCAGGTTTCAAGCATCTCGCCATTATCCTGGGGAAATTTAGTGGTATGGGTGTTTTTACCAAACAGCGGTGTCTCCCTCCTCGAACGACATGTCAATATTGGAGACATTGGTCTGCCCAACAAAAAGATGTCGAAGTCATCTAACACTCCGTTGAGTCCACAATCCGAGAGGGCCAAAAAATCATGTACCATCGACGTCAGACCTCCAAAGCTTCTCAGACACTCCAGCGTCAGGCGGGACGGTTAATTGACGTTTGAGGTAACATAACACGTCGGCACCACCAACCACCCAGCGTTCCTCATAAAGGTCGAGTTTTGACAGGTTCCAGCTCTGAGACAACTGTTGGAAAGGGTCGATTGGGAGAGTCACTTCTGTTGGGGCTTGCATAGGTGCAAATGCAAGCGATTCTGATAAGAGCTATTACACTCGTTTCAGTACACCGAAGTATATGACAGATGACATGTTGTGCGCACGTCCGTAACTGCCTCCTGCGTCCAGGTGACATAGTTGGTGGCAAGATGTGTGAGCGCATACTTGAGTAATAAGCTACGGATGTGGGCACGAAGTTCAAGTTCTGGGTCAAGTGGAGGGTCCATGGACGCATGAGTCCAAGTCCGAATTCGAAGTCCTCCAGGCTCCAGTCACGGTGCGGCCTCGAGGACGCCTATGGCGCTAACCGTATGTCTTCCGATAACATCGGCATGGCGAAGTGGCAGGCGCTACGACTCGGATGGCCGGTTGGAAACTGTTCATTCTTCCACTACCATACATAACTGCTCCTGCTAGGTTCGTAAGAAACTTTCGACTTGCATATGAAGATATGCCCATGGACGTTATTGACATCGTGCGTAATCCAGAAACAAGTAGTGCGGCTTGGTGCGTCATCCACGCATAGTGCTAGTATATGATGCATCATGGCTTACTACCAGCTCAACGTCTCGCAACCAGATATAGTCGAACAACCAACAGTATTCTTGCCTGCTATGTGTTTCAAAACATGCTCTCCAAGGAGGCACGTTCCTCAGTTTAACTATTCTCGGTCTCTATAGCTCAATAATCACCCATCCACTCCAGCAGGTCTTTGCTCCAAGTCCAGTCCAGACCAACTGTATTGTCTGCACCTACGATTGATTCTAGACGCTCCCGGCAGAGATCACGGACCGAACGGCTGGATGGAGTTGATGTGCCTGAGGTTCGAAATAATATACCGTGCCGTTCTAATTTCGAGCGTATTGTGCTAATTTTTCCCCGCCTGCTTCGAAACTTCCCTAGGACCACTTCAGCCCCCCTTTCTAATCCAGAATCACCGACTTTTCCCGACGTTCTTCATCCTTCCTTCGCCGTACGTAGTTGCGGACGGCAAGCTGAGAAACCCGGGGAGCCGTGCGACCTCGTGGTCCAGTCATGTTGACCGTATCTTGATGTGCGGCCCGTCGGTTTTCAGGCGTAGTCTGGGATAGCGTGTGGGGGCTCCAATGCTCGTGCGGAGATGTCGATTCTAAGGCCCAATGTAGATGGTACGTCTACGCGAACTTCGACGTTCTTGTCACCTTCTCCTCACTTTACGGCACCAGGAGGGCGACACTCTTTCCGTCCGCCATCATCTGCCTTCACATTCTGTCCCATGGGACCTGCCTTTCCCGCAGCGGCCGTCGATGTATATAAGGCGCCGTGGGTCTCCCAGAGGCTGCCCTCGATCCCTTTCAAATCGCCATGATGTGGGGGGAGTCTCTGCTCGCTCTCGTATCTGTTACCTCATTCCTGCTGTCGGGTGCTGCTGGAGCGTCCGCTGGCCTCGACGTTAGCACGACCTCTGGGACGTTCAGAGGAGCGGCGAATACGTCTGGGATAGAGCAGTGGCTGGGTATCCCTTTCGCGGAGGCTCCCGTCGGTCCTCTGCGCTTCAAGGCCCCTCTCCCTTTCACGAGACGGTCGAGGGCGGTTCAAAATGCATCCACTTTCGGTAACGCGTGCCCTCAGGTGCCTTCGAACGGCTTGGGGGCACCTCAATCGGAAGACTGTTTGTTCTTGAACGTCAGCTTATTATTCTTATAACCATCCAGCCTGTGCTGACGATTTACGACGTGCCAGGTCTTCCGTCCCAGTAATGTCAGCGCGACAAGCAGAATCCCAGTCCTCGTCTGGATACATGTGGGCTTGGCTTTCACTTGTTCATATGTCGTGCATACCAGAGGGCTGACATATCCCTTTCGTCATGCCTAGGGTGGCCAATACATGAGCGGGTAGGTCCCATAACCGCAGTAACGTGCGACTGCCATATGCTAAATCCGCCGTTCCACAGTGCCGCCTCCGATCCGGACTTCGATCCCACGTGTATGTTATTCAGTTTCTCCTCGCGCTGCTCTTGGCACGTTGCCTCTTCTCATACCATATGTGACAGTTCTTATCCAACGGAGCGTGGCAATCAATAAACCGATCATGTTTGTGTCTATGTAAGTGGGCTCCGCTTGTATTCGAGGGGTCGAACGTTGACCGATTGAGCACAGCAACTATCGTCTCAATACTTTTGGCTTTGTGGGTCCCTCCATAGTCGTCGGGCTTGTATGTGGTCACCTAAATTCTGACCCGTATAGTTGGCGAGCAAACACGTGGCCGCATCGGACTTAAACAATGGATTGCAGGACCAGCGTGCGGCTCTCGAATTTATTCAAGATAACATTGCCGCGTTCGGAGGTGATCCGACAAAGGTAAGTTTCTTCTGGCATATCCTTTGTAGTTCTCTCTGATGCACAGGGTTAGGTCACTATATGGGGACAAGTACGTTGGTGCGCGGTCCTCCTCGACGCATCTCATCCGGAATAGTCTGCAGGGGCAGGAAGTTCCGAAGCGCAGGTACTGTTCCCTTCCACCAAAGATCTGTTCAGAGCAGCGATTTTCGACTCTGCCACTGGCCCATTGTAAGTCCAACTTGTTACCTTACGTACTGGGTACTCACGTACAATGGTTATCGCCGCCGCCTGTAGCAAGACCGCGCCGCCCGCAAGTACCTACGACCGACCAGGTCTACCCTACGAACGCCTAGTCAATTTGACTGGATGTCCTGAGGGACCGGCGTCCTTGGCTTGCTTGCGGAACCTACCGTTCGATGTGTGTACATACTAGTGGATCCCTTCCTGATAGTGACTGACTGTCTTTCAGGTTCTCCAAAACGTCTCAGTTGCAATGACAGACCAGGTTCTGAACTCCCAGTTGTGGCAGCCTGCAGTGGGTCCCTCGGGGAGCTTCGTCCCTGAACGCCCCTCCCACCGTATTGCCAGTGGGGACTTCTTGCACGTGCCCATCATCGCCGGCACCAACGTGAGCAGTTTGTATGGTATCAATCATCGCTACATCCTAGCTAATTGTATCTATTAGCTTAATGAGGGCACAATTTTCAGCGGGTCAGTACGCAATTTGAGTGTGTCGTCCAGCCAAGAAGATAGCGTCTTCGACACATTCATCAAGAACCTCCTCATCGATCCCTCGACGGTAACTCAGGACGTCTTCGACACCATCAATACGCTATACCCGGCGAACGATTCCAGCCTAGGAGGGGCTTTTAACACGGGCGACTCACTGTTCGACCGCGCTGAGGCGTGGTACGCCGATAACATGTTCCTGTCTGCGAGACGACTACTTTTCCATAAGGCGGAGTCTCTTCAGCCGTTGTTCGGGTACTTTTTCACAGAGTTCATTCCTGGACAAGATCCTTCTCTGGGAGGTACGTTTCGATGCTTTCGCGGGATCGAACATGGTACTGACCAGATCCGCATTCAGTATTCCATGCCTCCGAACTGATCCTTCTTTTCGGCCACTTCCCGGCCGTCGAGAAGGAGTTTGCGACCCAGATGATCACTTTCTACATCAACTTCGTAAACGACCTGGACCCTGGAGGTGAGCCGAAGTCGTCTTGAACTCGTCCGTGTCTGGAAAATTGTCTTGATTTTCTCCAGCTCCCTGGCCCCGGTACACGGCGTCCTCCAGGAACGTCCTCCAACTTATGAGGGACAACATCACAGCCATACCTGATGGTTAGTCGTGGTTTTGAGCAACCAGCCCCAACCCGTAACTGACTATGCTGTATTAGATTTCCTGATTGAGAAGACGAACTTCCTCGACTCCGTCCATGTTCTGAATGAGTTCCAGAAGTAGCCTCTTCGTGCTGCCTAGTAGTGCTTGTATTAGTGATTATCCGAAGAAGCGAGTAAATACCAAGGTTACATCGTTCAATAGTGCATTGCGCTACCCCTGCCGGCCAAACTGATCGCGTTGCTCTGCCGCACGATATAGTTCCAGCTCTTCAATAATCTGTGTTCCGGTTCGGGGGTGCGGTCCTAAAGGTGTCTATTATCTGGGCGTCACATCCTTCAGAGAATAGAGAAGGCGACAAACGTACGCTGGACATTTGGGATACATGCTACGTGGCCTAAGGGCAGCAAATGAAGTTCGACACATAAACCACAGCGCTTCGGCCGGCCTGCATTTTACGTATCCCATATGTGACCGTTGCCTCTGAGCCTTCTACGCACGAATCATAAGGCTCAAACTGACGTCGTCGGAGAACATACCTTTGATACATCACACGTGTCCATAAGTCACAACGTGCAGGGGGGCGACATTAGTCGGCTAAAAAGACACGGTCCTAACAGCAGCGGAGGACGATGCCCGAAACTCGAGGAGAATACAGTATCCGAATGGAAATATTCTCGTCCACAGCCCCAGCCGCACTGTGGGATCTGTGATGATTTGAGACTCCTAGTTTGCTCATGGGCACTGCTTTTGATTCGGAGCGCTATATCGACCGGACTCGATGCCAGTCTGACGACAAAAGGAGGAGGCATGCACTTCCCTCTGGGGTCTGATGTTGCATATTCCTTGAACCAACCGCGAGTCCCTCTAGTGATGAGTTCGGGCATATATGAATACTGGCACCGTCCCAGTGTCCATTAGATCTAGTCCAACAAACCATCTAGATGATCAGAATGGATGCGCCACGCCCACACCATACTACTACAGACTACGGGGTGCCAAATCGGCCACGCTGCCCCGCCTCGAGAGACGTACGGTAAAGCTCGAGCTCCTCGATGATGTTCGTCAGCGCGTTCACTTCCCAGTTCCCGTACACGAACCCCACGTAGAGCATTGTCGTGGCGAGCCACGCGACGAGCACCGTGATCAAATACAGCACTGGGTTGACATAGAACGGGAACCATGCTGACGTCGCGATGATTGCGATGAGCACAAACAGGCACACGAGGAAGATGAACAGCTGCTGCCGTCCCTGACTCTGCGCGTAGCGGTACCGCGCCGTGAGCGAGATGAGGGCCTGGGTGATCGAGTCGTTCGAGACGTCCCTCGAGGATAGAGCGGGCTGGGGGTTCGCTTGTGAGCTGATCGAGAACGACGCAGTATGCCTGGGGCTCGCCGGTGCGGGGATATCGATGCTGTTTGGGTCCGTGAGGTCGCTACCTTTGGGTCCCTCAATCTCGAACGTTGCCTCGAGCCCAAAGTGGTCCGAGTACGAGAAGGCGTACCGGGGCACGCGCTCCGTCATCACTACACGCGTGTCAACGGCGCGGAGGATGGGTGTGCGCCTCGTGGCATGTAGGCTGCTCGGCTGGCGGTAGAACACGTAGTCGAGGCGTTTGCCTTGAAACTTGCGAGCGAGAGGTTCGAGGGGCTTTCCGGCCGAGTAGGAGTTCAGAGGAGAGTCAGCGGTGATTCCGTGTAAGCGAATGGCGTCCTGGGGTGACGGAGGATTGCTGAGGGTAGGTTCTGGAAGGTTGGGATGGGTGACAACCCAAGCATCAGTCAGTCCGGCGTGGTCCCGAATGATGTCCATGGGCAGGGTGGTCGGCACGCTGTTAAAATCGCCAGAAGCGATGACATAGCGGCCTACTTCGGCGGATTGTCTCGCCAGCTTTGCAAACTCCCAGGCATTGACGAGACGATGCGCCCTCTGGTGTTCTGGGCCCTCGTCCCCTCCCTTCGCAAACAACTACGACTGCCGTCAGATCAGCATGCGAGACGAACAAAAGGAGCCATACGTGGGTGTTGTAGAGTTGGACTTGGCCAAGGATGGGATGGGCAAAAACGACGCTCGCGGCCGCCTTGCCCACAAACCAATCGCCAGCAACGACATCGATGGGAGAACCGTTCAGCGAGTATGGGTGTACCGTTGCAGCGATGATTGGGAACTGAGAGAAGATAACCAAGCCGGCTCCAAGCGCTCCGCTGTAAAGAAATTCGTTACATCGTCAGCGGCACTTTCGACGGCTCAATATGCGGTACAAACATACCTATAGAAGAATTTGGAGTATGGTAGACGTTTCGACACAGCCGCCCGCACGAGCTCGAAGTCAGCGAAAACCCAAAGCTCCTGCAGAGTTATGACGTCGTAGTCGGACGAAGCGAGGACATTTGCAATGGCTGCGATGCGTTCCGTGCGATATTTTGAGACATACTTCAACCCCCTGTTCTTCGTAGCTGAGTGGTTTTGTGGAAGCAACGTGCCAACGTCGGACGTACCAGCAGTTAAAGGTCAGGAGCTTCAGTTTGGTCTCGGACATGGTCGCTGGCAGACCTGCATGAGGTCGAGGACAAGCCAGGTAGCGCAGGGTACAGCCCGCCACCACACGGGCGCTCCGTGAGAATCGCTACCGCCCGTTCACGCCGTGCGTCGGTAGTCGCGGGCCGACCCCGATCTATCCGTAACGTCAGTGCTGCGCGCAACTCTCAAACCGTACCCCCTGACCCCGCGGGGCAGGACGATGACAACGAAAAGTCCCAGGACAACACAAGGCTACATGGCATTACACTTACACGAGGAGGCCTAGGTATTATAGAGTAGGCTACACTATACTTCCCATGCCATACACGGCATTGGTTGTATACAGGGGAGTCTGGCATAAAAGGGGCACCGGGCACCATTCGTGAACCATCTTGATCCGAACCGAGATGACCGCAATGTCAAAAACGAGGGATAGGGGCCGGGAGATGGAATGAAGAACTGGGTGCGATCGCAAGAAAGCGAGCAGACGACAGCAAGCGGACAAGCAGGGTAAAGGGCAAAGGAGAAACCGAGCGTGTCCGGACGAAGATCCTATGCGCGCGAAAACGAACGTTCGTGTTTGAGGTCGCCACGCTTAGACGTGACGTCGGGCTTGTACGTCGTCGTCTGGTTTGCGGGACCAGATGCAGACCAGGACTTGCAAAGTGAGGTGATGTCGGGATGACTCCGCTGAGAGCGACGAATGGTCGGCTCGGGCGGTGTTTCGGAAGAGGATGTCATGCTGATGGAAGAGATACGATGTCTGCGGCGCGTAGGCGAGGCAGGTGCTGACGGGAGCGGAGAACTGGTAACGGGTATGTTGAGGGTACTCGACGCAGAGACCGAAGCGGCGTCGGCGATGGCAGTGAATGTGGCACGGATACGAGAGAAGGACGGTGCCTTGGTCAAGGATGGCCGTCGACTGCTCGATGACACCGGCGATGGGGGACTAGATGGAGGAGTATACACGGGCTGGATCCGCACCGCCCCATCTCCGAAGTCGCCTTCGTCGTCGGAGCTCGTAGAGACGTACATGGATCCCCAGCTTGGCTCCTCCAGACTGGGCGTCGGCGAGTGAGACCGAGGGGGGTGGAGCTTCCGGTAAGAGCCCACGCGTGTCGCTTCTGGCAGCCTCTCGGTGATAGTCTCGCGACCTTCCCCGGTCTCTGTACCATCTCCTCGTACGACGCGGGTAGCATCGGTGTCCATCTCGTCCTCCAAGACCCTCTCGGCTGAGGACTCGAAGTATTGCGGGCTGCGTGCCTGGTACTGAGGCAGAAAAGTCCAGACGAAGTCGAAGCAGGACAAGTAGGCGTGGTGGGCTGCTTCCAGGAAAGGGAATGATTGAAACACATGGACCTGAATTTGTGTCAGGACAGGGCACGCAATGAGACGCAGTGGAGGCGTACCATGTCTTCGTAGAGTTCGTGCCGCACCTCTACTCCTGCGAGCGAAGCTTTGTGCGCCAAGAGAGTGATCTCATCCCGGAGCACCTCAACCTCGCCGGCCTGAATAAGAAGGGGAGGTAAACCCTTGAAGTCGCCGAATAGAGGGCTTGCGTATGGGTGTGTCAGATACTTTTCCATGTGGTCTCCAAGATAACAGAGGATGGGATTGAGGTGATCTCCGGGTTGGGGCATGGGCACGATGTCGAACTGAGCGTTGCTGTCCCAAGACTCACAGCTCATTGTGAGGTCTTCAGAACCAACCGATCAGGACCCAACGATACTGAGAGAGATGACATTGTTAACGCACCAACCCACGGCGACAAGAGAATGGCTCCAGAAGGTAATGGGTAGTCGTTGTCCCTCAGGTACATCAGCAGCGCAAGTGTGAGGCCACCCCCCGCACTGTCACCGGCGATGACGATGTTCTCTGGGGGGACATGCAGGTCGTCAACAAGTCGAAAGTAAGCTGAAACAACGTCGTGGAGGTTCCCTGGAAATCGTGTCTCAGGAGCTAAACGGTAGTCGACGGCTACGAGTCGTTAGTCGGGTAGTTTCACAAAATATGGTGGCAAAGCTTACCGAATAGGCGTGCGTCCAAACATTTAGCGAGGGGAATAGTGATGAGGCGATGAGTGGCGGCACTAAACATGTAGTATGCTCCTATATGCGTATCAGATGAGCACAGGGAAGCCATCACGCGATGAAAGACGTACCGCCATGTAGATATAACACCACGCGCTCTTTCCGTTTGCCTCTACCAGGCGTTGCACTTAAGGGTCTTCCATGTTTCCGCAACCGCCACTCTGATTGTAGACGGCGCCACGTCTTCTTCCCTACCACCCATTCACCAGACAGCTCCCGTCTGCCGTCCTCGCACGCGTCAAGCTCCCGGAGGATACCACGGAGCTTACGTTTGCGCACTTGGAACGTGACTGGGGTGACAAGAGCGTCCGATGGGACTGGGCAGAGACCACCGATACTCATGAGCATTCGTATCGTGTCCTATTGTCTTCGTGAGCAGTGGCCGGAAACGTGAAGAATGAAACACACAAGGCTCACAATATCTGTGAGGTATGAGTAACGGCTGAGACCCCGCATGATGCTCGACAAGAGGGTCATTTCGATGCCCCAGGACTTGCGTCGGGGACCCCATAATTGATGCGAGAGGACATCCACAGCGAGGGTGGTGGCTACAAGTGGGTATATGCGGTCAGGAACAACTCGGGGGACGGTTGAGAGGCGAAACACGGCGGCGTCGAGGTCGCGACAGGGACGTGATGATAAGCGCCCGAATCCGGGAAGTCGGGGATCTCACCCCGCACTACCCCGCATTCGCTTGGGGTATGTCGAGAACCCCAGCCATCAAAGAAGACTTCCTCCCCACGGAACACGCGCCGCGCGGAGATGCGCAGAGGACAACGAACTCACCTTTCATCGCGGCGAACGCACCATACTTCCAGAACTCCCATAGCCTGATGGGTTGGCTCTCGCGCTGTTTAAGCTTAGGGTCTCCGACGCGCGAGGAAGGGGGCACCGTTATGGAGGATTCGAAGTGCCGCAAGGCCGCGCCATCTGCGGTTATGTCGGCGGAATGTCTGGTGAGGACGGTTGATCTGAGCTCCTCTTGTTCTGTGACGTCTGAGGCAAGGCGGGGTAAGAGCCAGCGCATAGTAACGGCGGCCAGAAGTGTGCGATGGGCCTCACAGCAAGTGGCGAGGCCGGACGCGGTGGTAGCTGGGTGTTAAAGGCAGGATGGGCAAGGGGAGGAGACGAGAGGGAGACAAAGTAAGCAGGCTCGGGGGAATGGACGCGAGACGAGCAAGCACCACCAGTGCACTGTCACATCCATATAGAGTAATCACATGTGGAGCGGCAGGAAATGTCCGAGGATCAGCCGCCCTGCGGCTCTGGCAGAACATTGCTCCGTCGCCACCTCTCAGTCGTCCGCATATGTACTGGCCGTACTCTTACAGTTACTACTCCTGTGCGATCTTGCATGACCATCTCCCCCTCTCGCCCCACGACTCCCAAGTTAGTAATCATCTCCCCGACTGACGATTTCCTTCCTTGTTGGTCGAAGGAGGATAGTGTGTTCCTGCAAGGTCATCGACGCTCGTCATTTTCGTAATTTGCATAGCGATAATAAACACATACAAACTGCGCCGTCATGGATCCACGAACATCACATAGAGGTGGATAGTCTTGGACGATGCCTTGCGACACCAGGTGATTGAGCTGTGGAGGAAGGAACGGTCAGCTTGGCTCCAGACCCCATAGGCACAGCCCCGCAACCCACCGCAAGAAGGTATTTGCTCTCCCCCGCGCGCTCGAGGTAACGTCGACACCAAGGGAGCGTGCCAAAGTTTTTGTTGATTGACTTCAGCAGTGACTTTGCAGACGTCAGGCTGGAGGCATCGATCAGCGTGAACCCCAGTTTGTGGTGTAACCTTGGGAATTGCCGCACCGGAGAGGGACGTGTGGCGCATCCACACGACGAGCATAGTGCGACACTTCACCTTGCTCCATCACCTTACCTCGCCCGGTAGACCCGAAGGTTTCGATGGCGAAGTACTCGCCCTCTTCCATCTTCGTATCATCGTCGTTCTTCACCAAAAGGACAGATTTCCCGCCATGTATTTGGTACAAGTTGATCGAATGACCACTGAGATTCTCGATTGGCTTAACTGCTAGAGCATTAGCTCGTCGAAGCAAATGATTTGCAGATTACTTACCAGGAAGCACCTTACCATTGACCTCAACCTCATATGACTCCATTGTCTCTTGGATATATCCTGCAAGCTCGCCAAGCCGCACATCAATCCCCGCTTCCTGGGAGCAGAGAGGATCGTCCCACAGTTATTAGCACGCACGCGACATGGACAGGCAAACCAAGAATACGCACTCGCACGCCTGTATCTGTCGCAGCCTTGACTGCTTCGAGCAGCTTCTCGTACGTGGGATCGAACGTCAACGTGAACGCCGAATCACAAATGCGGCCTTTAACGTGCACCCCGATATCGACTTTGAGCACGTCTTTCTCGCCGAGAACTGCCCAGAAGCACCGTCAGCATCCTCCACTCACACTGCGCATTCACGGATCATGCTTCCATGGGACCACGGACGGCCGTGCCCCAGTATGTACTCGCACAGGAGGCACTCACCTGATGTGTCGCCAGGGTTGGGTGTGTAATGCGCTGCGCAGTGGTTGAGGCTGAGCCCAGTGGGGAACCCGACTCCGGAATCAAGCCCTTCTTCCTCGACAAGCGCACGAGTACCGTTCTCGATGCCATCCGCGATGTCGATCATGCGCATGCCTGGCCTGATGAACTTCCGCGCGTACTTGCGCACCTGCCTGTGCACCTCCGCTGCCCGCCGGATGTTGTTGTACGTCACCTCGGGGTCCTCCATCGCCATCTGCTCGTCATACCGCTTCTCTTCGGAAGTTGTGCGGAAGGCATTCCTGCACGTATGGTCGGCGTCGAAAGGTTCTTTTCGGTGCACAATCGAGGAAATGGAGGGAATGCGTACTCATTCTTGTACTCCTGAAGCTCACCCACGGGGTATTTGCCGTCAGGAAAGAGCTTGGAAAGGCCGATGGTGGGTGGCTCGGTCTGCTCGACCTTTTTCTTCTTGCTCTTTTTCTTTTTCTTCTTTTTCTTGCCCTCGCCTGCATGTACGGCAAATGCGCCATCGAGGACACGTGGAAATGGTGAAATCCGAGTAGTGGTCAATTCGCGTGTTCAGCCACCAATTACCCAACACGTACCTCCTGCGCCAAGCTCGCCGTCTTCGGCTTCGTCCGCCTCGTCCTCGTCCACGGCGGCGGGTGGGACTTCGTCTGGTTTCTTCTCTATAGGTGCGATCATCGGCGGCGTACAGTTCTCTTGATGGCGCGGGAAGTTAGTTGAGCGAGAGGAGGGCACGCAAGGGGACAGGAAGACTTCTGCCGCCGCGCGCTACCAAAATCCGCTTTCCCTGGCCTTAGCACGTGATGCGCAGTACTCATCTCAACGTGGAGGGCAAGTGGGGGGCTTTTTGAACTTCGACCTTGCAGAGAAGACATTTGAGCAAGAAGGAGCCATCGGCCCTCCTTTCTATATCTTTGGACTTGGGCTTACTATCCCCATTGTAGGGAGAAGGTTCAACCAGTCCCGATACGACCATTATCTACTTCTTCTCATTCCCTCGCCGTGGCCACAGATGGTGATCAAATTCACGTCGTTCATCGTTCCCAAGGGATGTACCCGATCACCCACACTAGAACGATAACCTGCCAGAGACGTACGAAATAATTGACCAGAAAGACAGGCAGCTCAACGACGGACCAAGGACTCGAGCCCAGGGCCGCCGACCTTAGACTGGTTTCGATGATCCTCAAGACTGCAGTGCAGGTGCAACGAGCGAATTTGACACATGTAATCGGTCAATCCGCCGATCTACATTGATCTGGTTCGGAAGTTTGGTATAGAGCGTAACCCACCGAGGCGCTACTGCGTACTATCACCATCTCCCAAGTTTCAATCACCGTGGAACCGGAACCCGTCGACCACGCACACGACGCGTAGGTTCCTCTACGTATCCCTCTGGGTCCCGCCACATCGCTTTGGCCCTCTACTATCTAGCCTCATAATCTAGGGCTTATAGCGCTTCACCACCGTGGCTAGGTAGTCGGCATCCGTGATCTTCCCAATGGCTACAACGACAGCTGAAATCCTGCTCCCATCACCACCACCAATCCTACGGGACCTGTACGGGCTATCGCTGTCCTCCGAAACACATCCTTCCATCCACTACGGCAGCCCCGATGAATCGATGTACCCCTTACCCGCGTCATCCTCCATGGAGCGTCCATTTGTGACGCTCACGTTTGCGCAGTCGCTCGATGCTAAGATCGCAGGTGCCGGCGGAAAACAGCTCATACTGAGTGGCAAGGAGAGCATGGTCATGACACACTGGTGAGCCCCACAACATTCACAGCATAAGCGAACCATGGTGAACTGATTCAGGTGTAACGTGCAGGATGCGCACCCTCCACGACGCGATTCTCGTGGGTATCGGCACCGCACAGAACGACAACCCCCAACTGAACAGTGAGTACTGGTTCTCGTTTGCGCTTTCGCGGATTCCATTCCGATCTTCCCCTGGCTCGCGTCTTCGCTAGGGCGAGGATTTACCCTCTGCCGCCATCGATGAACGGTATGCGCCATATGATGTTTACCATTCCATAACGCGCCCCTCGTCGCATTCCCGTCCGAAACTAAGTTGCCTTGCGCCCAGCACGCCACCTCCCCCCACTCCCGAAAGGTTACGCACACACCTACCGCCTGCCAAGACCAATCGTCCTCGACACACACCTCCGACTCTCCCCTGACTGCAAGCTTATACGGAACTTCCAGGTGAGCCGCGGCCGCCGCCCATGGGTCGTCTGCGGGCCGCGGTGTCCCTCGCGCGACCTCGTAGACACCGAGCTCTACACGGAGCGCGAGGCGATATTGCAGGCCGCGGGCGCGCGGATCGTCAGGGTGAGCACAGAGGGCGCAGAGGGAGCCGGTGAGTATTACTCATCCCCAATTCAACGGTCGTTTCCTGTGGCGCATTTCGCTGAGAGGTGACGCGATGACGGCGGCTCGTGCGATGGTCTGGGTTCGGTGGCGGCGTCATTTGTGATGCGGTGTTGCACAACAGGCCTGATCAGCGTCCCGCACCTGCTGACCGCACTGCGCGGGCTGGGTGTGCGCTCGCTCATGGTCGAGGGCGGCGCGCGGGTAATACGCTCGTTCCTCGAGGCGGCGCGTGGACCATTGCGAGAGCAGCAAGTACAAGGAGCCGGATTCGGAACCTCCGAGGGGACCGGGGGCGGAGAAGAGGCGAGGGTTATCGATGCGCTGGTGGTCACGGTCGCGCCGACGATTGTCGGCGAGGCAGGGGTGGGCTACGGGTCTGGGCTGCTGGCGGACAAGGTGAGCGCAATCACAGGTCTCACTGTCGGTCGCTGACGCCACGGTAATTTTGCGTCACGGGTGTCCTCATTGAAGCTGCCGACGTTTGAGCACGTCCGGACCGAGGTCTTCGGGTCGGATGCCGTTATGGCCCTTAGGAATGATTGAAGGTCGGGGCTCTGGATCTCCGGACGTTTTCTGTCCGATTCGAGGGTCATGTCATGTCGATAAAGACATCTACGTATGGTTCGGCGCAGTGGGGGATATCCGGATGCTGACGCCTTCCACGATGCATTCGTGCGTAACAGCGTCTTCTCCCCTTCCCCCCACGGAGATACTTATCTTTTCCCGTGTCCCGAGTCGTGGCGTCTGGGTGACGACCAATGTGGACGATGTCGATGAGTCCTTACTGTAGCAGCGGGTCAACACAGCTTGAGAGGCAGCCACTTCAAAATTGCGATCAGATACAGTACTGTGTACGTCGAGCATGTCCGTGGCGGCTTCGACTAGGGGTGAGTCGCATGAATAAAATGCTTGAGTTGACAGCGGGAATTAAAAGGTGTGGTCGTGGCCCTCGTACAGCCCTCGAAAAGCACCCAGTACTATGATATTGATCTCTCTAGTCACGTCGTGACAATTGCGTCCAGGGAGTAACGCAGGACGCACCGTCCAATCGGGGCACAGCGGCAGGCCACACGGTTTATCGTCTGGACAGACAGTGAGCAGCAAACATGCGCTGACGGTAAACCCGGCGATTGGGATAAGTCAAGGGTACTGTATACAGGGAAGCCGTCGCATTCGTAAGCGGTGCCGTCGCCTGAATCGCGCGCAGGACTGGATGTGGGCAGACCGCAGTAAGGCGTGTGTGAAGGGGCGAATAGAAGTGCCGTCACGAGCAACTTCGAGCGAAGATGACTGGTGCGTCCCTTGCATAAAAAGGATAGACAGTCTCTTGCGACCACGAGCATGAGACAAGGAGCCGCCGTTCGGGATCGCCGCTCCCGCATGAAGGCAAGAAAGTGCTCATAAGGTGGATGGGTTTGAACGACGGTGGAGAGCGACGCTGTCAATGACACAGGCGCCAACGCTCAATGTAATCTTGTGCGTCATCCAGTCTTTGACAACCTCGGCCGCCACGAACTGAGCAGGATTGGAGCAGGCCCATAGCGACGTGTGTGGCGCACCTGCGGGTCGTGGTCAGAAGGCCTGTAGCGATGTCTAGAACTTGCCTGCACCCTGGTATGTCGCTGTTAAAGCTTCAATTGAGTCCCGCATATATTGCGAGGGCCGAGGCTGGGAGTTTATGGGGCGAGGGCTAGACAGGGGGGCAAGGATTCAAATATTCGATGCGAGACAAGATGTGTTTCGGGACCATGTGCAGGATGATCTGCAAGGACTGTTGCGAAGGCGGATACTTAGAGGCCAAGCGTCGCGCAGGGTGATAGAGGGAGATCCGGTCGCGGCTGTGGCCAAAGTGCAGACGCGTGGCCGGGGACGAGCGGATCGGAGATCATGTCTCGCGCATGGCACAAATTGACGTCAGATCTGAGAGACTGTCTTTCGAGCTAAAATAGTGCCTCCAACTCACCATGAAGATGCCCTCCTCCCCTCTCCCTCGCCTTTCTCCATGGCCCTCCCTCCCCACATCTAGCCCCGCCACCCTCCTCCACACAAGCTCACGTCCAGTCCGCGGCCTGCGGTCCACCCCTGCTACCATTATTCAGGCCGGCGTAGGCCCTTGCTCTCCTCGGTGCCTGCAGATCCCCCGCGACCCACATCCCCGGTACTTCAACGCACATGGTTATGACGGCAACTTTACCCTCTCATCCTCCGTTCGAGTCTCCAGCATTTTTACCCAATATCATCTCTGAGCCGCTGGCTCTACATGTCGAGTCCTTTCGCTATGACCACAGTACCATGCCCCTCCCAGGCTCCAGCTCTGGCTTATCCGCATCGTCGGCGCGCGCCCCGGTACTATCTTGTATGTTCCTACTTCTTGTGTCCTGAAACTCACTGTTTATGGCTAGAATGCAGCCGACGCGGTCAACACAGAACCCCGGTTATTCTATCAGCCCTCTCAGCACAACCCCGCCCTGACTTCCACGCATTCATTCTTCGCCGACTCTGCCGTCGCGAGCGTGAAGGAGCGCGGAGATAGTAGGAACGGCAAGAATGTGGGTTCTCCAGTAACTCTCGCACCGCTTCCCTTTCCTCCCGACCCTCCGGTCCACGACCGCCCAAACTCTGTGTCGATCTTCGCCCCTACCGACATCTTACCGGCCACACGCGCTTTTTCCCACTCTGCCTCCGATATTGGCCACGAGCTTCGCACTTCGATAAATCTTGACCCAGCTTCCCCGGGCAGCGTGTCCGGTCGCCCGGCCATATTAACTTCCCGACATCCTGCGCGCATTTCCAGCGTTGACAGCACCTTGTCTTTCTCTTCGGATGCCCCACACGCTGGTTCTTCTGTCATGGAGGCTGTCGTTCGCGACCCCTGGACCTCATCGGTGAACGTCCGCCGCAAAAGACTCCACAAGGCTCGCCCTCGTCCCTCCACCCCTGCCACGAGCCCCTCCGTCTTCAGTCTCCTGCTGAATCGCGCGCTTGGCTCCGGCGAGTCTTTTGACCGCCACAGTAGGTCCAATAGCGCTCCGACCATGGGCGACAGGTCCTACCGTCCAAGTCGCAGCTTCAGCGATGGGAGCTCGAGGGGCCCCATCTCCCACCCGGCTCCCACTTCGCGGAGTAGTGGGACGACCGAGAGTGGTTGCACCACCTCGAGCTGGGGAAGCACCTCCTTGTCCAGTACGTCCAGCCCCATCACTACTCCCGACTCCGCATCGTCCCCTGGTCTGTCCCCTCGCAACAGCACGCGCGCCAGGAAGCTTCAGAAGAAGAGGCCTCCTTTGGCACCCTCCGCGTACCTGTATCCCTACACCCATGCTGCGGCGCTAGGTAGGTCGAAATCAACTCCAAACAGTTTAGGCCAGCGCAGTTCGCGACATAGGGTATGGTCCAGCGTGGAAGAGGCGCGGCGGGTTGCAGAAGATGCCGACGAGTCGGGTGGTCAAGATCCATCGTTCTGGTACTCTTCCGTAAGTCGAACCTTGTCCCCTCGCGGTCAAACGCGGAGCTGACATTCCGTCCGCAATGCGGCTTTTCTTCGCTTCTTTTTGTACGCCTGCCTGCTCCCAACACCTTGCGCCACCATCGACATAACTCTAAGGTCACGGATGACTCTTCGTCGAAGCTTCCTACCTTGGGACCTATCTTCGAGCTGCGCAAACGACGGTCGTCGCAGGTTCTGTCGGATCTTGCGTGCACAGGCCTCTGCTCCACTTCTATCGCAGCCCGTTCTTCCCAGCTCGCCTTTGACACGCAACCTGAGGAGGGCGCGTGTGGGTTAGAAATCCAATCTTGGAACGACCCGCACGCGGACGCCTTTAATCCGTACGGAGACTGCGCTTCGCCTGCCGACATCGCCGAGGGTTCTGGAGCGGACGGCCGTGGCATCGATGTGGTCCTTCTCGCGTCCTCCATAAGCCCAACACCGTCGCTGTCGCTAGATAACTCACGGGAGAACGCGGAGACGTCGTCGTCTGGATTCGCTGTCGTGGGTGGTTACCTTGATAGGAGCGAGGACGCGATGCGCCGCTGGACGTTGGCCATGGCAGACGTCCCAGATGACGTCCTCGTGCAACACCTGGAACGTCTGCGGAAGGAGAGCGTGGCGCTCGCGCGTGGCAGACTTCCCGGCCGAAAGAGTGCAGCGCCTAGCCAGGTTGGGCACGGCGACGACGACCAGGGTTATGACCCCCGCGACCGCCGATCCTCGTTCTTCTTTGGGGGGCCACGCGAAATGGGCATCTCTCCTCGTTCGGCTTCGCGTGCGCGTTTCAGCGTTGGCCACGATGACCGCGACTTCGACGGCGAGGACTCGGACGACGAGGCGCTCTCTGATGAGGAAGACGAGGAGGATTGGAAGACTGCCCGGGACGTGCTGTTCCGCTGTCGCGAGCTGGTTCAGACCGAGCGCAACTATCAAATTCGCCTCCGGGAGCTCGCATCGACGGAGTTGTCTCACCATTACGCGTCGCTCGTTGCGAAACACATTCCTGCGCTCTTGCGTGTTTCGGAGACGTTGCTCGCCCACATCCTCGACGACCCGAGCGTGTGGGGCGTCAGCGCGGCATTTATTAGCTGCGAGGAGGACCTCGAGGCCGCGCTCGTTGCGTGGGCTGCCGTCGCGGGCGAGTTCTTCATCGAGGATGCGAACCTCCGCCCCCCCAAGAAGCTCACCAAGAAGTTTGGGGACGACACGTTCTCGAACCACGGACACGGGCACGATCACCCGTCCTCATCCACGTTTGGCCGCGTGTTACGCACTCGAAGCCAAATTGGCATCGCTCCGTCGCTCCACCCTACCGTGTCTGCCAGGCGGTTCTCATCGACGATGTCCGATATCGGGCACGGCGAGAGCACCTCCAACTTTATCCAGGCTGGTATGTTCACTGCGGCGTTGGGTACTGGGCTTGCGTTTGGGCTGGGTGGGCCGTCTTTGTCTTCCACTCCTACCCTCGACGCGGACTTGGCACCCCCGCCCCCGAAACACCGCAAATCGACGAGCATACACGGACACGGCAGCATGGCACGGGTGTCGAGCACACCCTCGGGCTCTTGCGCGCTGTCACGGCATGGCGGCGGTCCTCGATGAGCCATCTCCCGAGCTTGTCCACCACGTCTCCCACCCCTTCCCGGACGAGGCAGTCGATGTCCACACCTGGCTATGGGCACGGACGCGGATACACACATGCACATCATCACAGTACGAGCAGCGCTCACGGACACGGCACGCCCCCAAAGAAGAGCTCCGACCAGGACTCGAAAATGACCGTGAGGGATCTTGCGATCCAACCGGTCCAGAGGGTGATGAGATACGTCTTGCAATATCGAGGTGAGTCCCGATCCCGCCCCCCGCCCTCCGACGAATGATCCATGATGGTTCTCACCCTCGCCGCCTCGCAGACCTTGTGGATCATACCCCGGCATCGAGCCCGTCGCGCGCGCTGGTCGAGCGCGCCTACGAGAGCGCGCTCAGAATCGCGAAGAAGTGCGACCGCGCGCAGGCGCACGCGGCGTTCCTCCGACAGTCCACGCACACTACTACGCCCTTCAAAAGTAACAAGCCCGGGCCCCGGCCGAAAGCTGGTACGACGTAACGACTGGCCTACTACTTATGACCTGATACGACCGACATACCGCATATATCTTTCGCGACGTAATAACCATATATATCCTTCTCCATGCATTGTTTCTCACTCTCTTCCCCTCATACAAACTATATATTGTCTATCCTGCATGTTCCATTAGCCCACCTTCATCCTCATCATTGATATCCCTTCCATTTCTGCGTTTACTTCCCCTGCTACCCCCCGCAGCATCTCCGTGTATATGACGCAGATCTTCCAAGTGTCTTGCCATCCCCCATGCATGATTGTCTTGGTGTCTCTTCACATTCTCGATCCGAATAGCGATCCTCCATCATCCCCATCTTCTATGCGCCCTTAGCCCGCCACATCATCAACATCATCCCTGTTTCTCTTCCTCATCAACCCCCCATCTCCATCCATCCTCCAGTTCTCGGTTCCGATCCTCACCTAATCATCGCACCTGCCGGTGCTTCCCCACACTCTCACCCTATTTCTTATTTACAAGCCTGCTGTTGTACGTTGTTTGTTAGATCTAACTCACGTTGGCGTGTACGCTACTTAGAGTGTTGTCGCTGTGTACGTTGTCATTCTTGATTTCTGCAGTTATTTTCTTCTACTGCTTGGGACGCCGTGATGAATTATATGAATACCGCCAGTTTTGCTTTTGAGCAGACCTCTTGATGTATATGTGTCCGTGAAGCAGACGTGAATTGAGTGTCGAAAAGTGGTGGAATTGCATTACATGGAAAGCGACGGTACATACGTGTTACATGAATAATCTCTGCAAGGAAGTGCGAGTCCAGAGTCCACAGAAAGATGATGTACATACATGCATGGAGATGGAGCACAGCGAGAAGGAGTACAAGTACAGGGTCAGTACAAAGTGAGGTTTTGTTGTCGCCGACGGGGTCGATGGCGCCATAGGGAGATAATGAAGGAACAACTGGGGCTTACTGAAGGTTGAACACAGCAGGAAGGCTCCTCCACAGCTCTCTTCGTTTCTTCTCCGCCATAACGATAATGTCCGACGTGCACGCTGCACACGGCAGCTCGCCGAAGAGCGTGTCGAGGCGCATGCAGTCGTGGAGAATGTCAAGCGGGTCGTCCATCGAGTTCGGCGCGTTCTCCTGGAAGTACTTCCAGCAGTCGCTCCGTGCCTTCTGGCAGCCCTTTACCCCCCGCTGGCAGCGCAGCCCGAACACGTCCGTGCCAATCGCGCGCGTATGCGCGGCGAGCAGCTTCTGCCCGTGCACGAGCCGCATGAGGTCGCGCTTGTCGAGCAGCCGCCACCGTGCCGTGCGCGCGCCGAAGCGCAGGTGCTTCCCCGGGTTCGCGCGGCACTCGTCCCAGTCCGCGTCCGTGCTCAGCAGCGCGAGCGTGTAGAACGCCGCGGGGAGCAGGCTCGGGATCCCGTAGTCGCTCGCGATGCGGATCGCGCTCGCGGGCTCCGGCAGGCGGTCGTCGAGGTACAGCCCGTCGACCTTGCCTGTGAGCTGAAGCGAATGCTCAGAACGGAGGATGACAGCCTCGGCCCGCCGTGCGTCCCATTGGGCGAGGGTCTGCGGCCAGTCGGCCTCGAGGGAGGAGATGAGGCGGTGGCGAAGGGCGTCGCACTCGTACTTCATCGCAAGCTTGAGCGCGCCGAGGACGAGCACGGGGGTGTTGGGGTCGAACCGCTTGTACGCGGTCCCACTAGACGGATGGACACCCATGAGGCATCGTGTGAGCAGTGTGGGGAAGGGTTGGGAGAGCAACGGAATGGGGACTCACAGCGGATCGTAGAACATGGTGAGGAAGCTCGTTAGATCGTCAGCGCTATCGGGCATCTGCACATGCACGACGCCGTCGTACGACTCGGCGAATTGGGTCCTTGAGCCCTTCACAAGGAGCGGGGGAATTGAGAACATGTCTGCTAGGACCGGGGAGTGGCGGGAGAGGATAGACTTGTGGACGCGGAAGTACTGGAGTTCGCCATCCTGGGCGCGGCCGGAGAGGACGACGTTGCCGTCGTCGTAGTAAAGGGTAGGATGTCGCTCGCTACGGGGTTGCGTGGTAGATGAAGGAGGACTGTTATCAATGTCCGAGCTGCCGCCGGCGTCTCGTGGGTGCAATTCGTCCGTCATGGTCCGAGACGGGTTGTCGAGACGACTTGAAGGTCGCCTCACGGGCGAAGAGAGAGAAATGGGGCGGGGATGGTTATGGCGAGAGCTATGATTTCATGGGGGCGAATGGAGACCCAGGCGAGTGGGCTCGGTGATAATATGTATGTTTGAAATCAAGTCAGGAGACAAGAATCGGGTTCACCCCGCAGCGGACCTAACCATGGCACACTTCTTAATAGAGCGCTGTCGTAGGGTCGTTCAGATCTTACCAACCAGATACTTTATCTCGGCCGCTCGAGTAGATAACGTTAATATTTGGATTTAGAGGATCGGGGTCGTACAGTCAAGCCGAAGAGAGCAAGGCAAAAGAGCAAGACGTTCACAACATGACATCGTGACGTAGTGGCAGTGGAATTGAACGTGCACATCGGTACATATGGCAAGGCCAATCGCGACATGCGGATTAGGTGGTTGAGCACCTGAAACTTGGAGACTGATCGACGCCTTCTCTCACCGAATCCGCCCTAGACGGCACCCCTCCACTCCGTTGAATGTCAAGACGTACTCGCCATGAACAACATCATCCTTCTTCAGCTCTCCCTCATCTGCCTCCACGACGCGTCCCTGTTCTAGCAACCAGCGGCGTATGACACCTGGTAAACACCCGGTGGAAGCAGCCGGGGTAACCCATCTGGGTGGCGAACGGCGGACGAATGCAATGTTGCGAATTGACGTTTCGGTGATATCACCGACTTCGTTGAATAAAACGACCTCATCCGGAGAGGGAGAAGGGGGAAGGGGTATGGCAAAACGCCCCCGAGCGGCGTTATAGTGGTCGCGATGTGTGGTCTTCGTGCGTGTGAACAGGTTTGAGGGTGTGGGGACTGTGTCTAGGTGGACGGCCAGGAGGTCCAGGCCGAAAGATGGCGGATCCGGAGACGAAGCAGATGGCAACCACAGGGAAGGCGCCATTGGGTCAGGAATAGGGAATGGAGGTGCGGGGGACACAGTCACGGAAACCGCGCCGGCGCGCGGCAACAGGATACGAATCTGCATACAGTGAGCATTCGCGGTGCCGGGCAGGTGAACGACATAGCTACCCTGTAGTGCTCACAATGTGCAGGATCTTCGGACCGCGCTCTTTCATCCTTCAGCGCAGCCTCGCAAAGATCCTCGAGCGCTGATACAGAGAAACCTTCTGGAATGGGCCAATTATGGTGCTCGGCGGCATCGCGAAGTCTGTCGTGGTGATAGGAAAGCAGCAGATACGGAGAGGCCGAGCCGGAGTTGACCTGGGTGTTCCAGGGAAGCTGCAGCAGTTGAGGGTCGCGTCTAGTCGTCGAGAGAAGGTCGAACTGGCTTGCGGACATGATGGAAGACGGGGGAATGTCTGAGAGCTAGCGCCGACATAGACTGGGTAGATATATGGCGGTATCCCTGGGACGTTTTGTGCTCTGGTCCGGGGTCAATTTGTTCTGGCATTCATGCGTGGGACGCCGTGCCGCCCTACCAATCTGTCCAAGGATTTGGGTATACATACGCATCCACCTGTAACATAACAATGAGAATGTGACCCCGAAGGAGGAAATAGACAGCTTTGCACGCATCAGGGGCTGCAAACCCGATTCCGTACCTAGTATGAGTAACCGAAGCGAAGATAACAGGACACGCAGATGGGCTGAGATTGGGAGCAAGGAGGAGATGGTCGGAGTCGACGACGCTGCGATGGTCCGGGTCATAGGGCGATGACGGGTGTGACTCCCCCGCGTCACGACCCACATACAGCAAGCGCCTGTGTCCGTATATAGCACGCGTGCGCAGACAGGTCGTCTCCTCTCTCCGCTCCTCCCCTCAGCAGTCCTCAGCCATGGCGGCCTTTACTGTCAAGGCTACCTACCGCAGCGAGACTCGCAAGTTCTCCTTCTCCGATCCAGTCTTTCCTTCCTATGACCAATTGTATAGCCAGGTAAGTACTAATAGCTCTCCTCGTATCCCCGTGTATGACTTACCGCAGCCCTGTAGTTGTATCGGGTTTTCCCAATATCCCACTCTTTCTATCTATCGAAGCTTCTGTTCTCCCCTAATTCCTCGTCTTCTGCTCGTCTCCTAATTGGCAAAGAAGTGCACTCAGCCGAAGAGTACAACCGCCATGTCGCCCCTTATCAGGGGCGCTCCTGGCCTGGCGCCCTCCTCCGCTTCGCCGTCTTTGACGACACTCCCCACAAATCTCCCAACTTGGCCGCCAGTGAGGCTCCTGCGGAAATTATCGTGAGCTCCCCGAGCTCCCGCTCCCATGCCTCTGTCACCTCCACGGCCACAGGCGCTTCCTCAGCCACCGCCGTCGGTCCTGCTGCGGACGCGCGTCCCTACCTGAGAGGTGACCGTCGTTTGCTGCTCAGCCGTATCAGGGAGAGCACGACCAACCGTTCTTCATTCCATACCATGCCTCCCACACCGCCCGCTTCGTCCCGACCCACATCCATGGCCGAGTCGTCGTCCCGACCCATCTCATTAATCTCGGAGCCGGATGGATGGCGTCCGTTACCTCCTCGCCCTCCTTCAAGGGGTGAGTCGGCGGCGAGTACTGGCAGTGCTCGTACGGTCCGACCCTCGCTCTTTGACCTTCTGTCCAACTCTTCATCGCCTCCGTCGGTGCCACGCGCAGTTGGAACCCGGCCGGTCGCAGGCTCGGGAGTCGTCGATCTGTCGTCCAACACCGAGACGAGCTCTCGCCGCGAATCTTTGTGGAAGAATGTCAGACCTATCTCTGACGCTTTTGTCCTTGATCGCAAGTCGTCATCCCCTAAGTTACCGTCTATTGACGAGTTGTCTCTTCCCCCACGCCGGCCCGCCTTCGTCGCACCCCCGCCGCCTGTCCTGTTCTCTCATCCGAGCATGAACAGTCTGCGCACGCGCCCGCGTCCCCTGCAGGCGGATCATGACGTGGACATGCATTCGGAGCCGCGCTCGCGCAGTCCTAGTCCTGTCATGCCGCCCTCGACACCGGGCGCATCTGAGACTACGCAATCCTCTGCGCAGTGGACACAGCCTCCGCAGCCCAACCCTCGAGAACGCGTTAAAGAGCTCAAGCGTAGCGAACGGCTGTTCCGGATGGTCATGGAAGAGACGGACGCCCTCAAGCCAAAGGCTGAACCTTGCTGCTCTGTGTCGGAGGCCAAAACGGAAATCAAGGCCCTCATGGAGAAGTTCAAGAGCGATTACGAAAGGACGTTGACAAGGGCCTTTGGAGAAGACTGGGATAAGAGCTCACTGAAAGACGAAGAAGCGCTCCTTCCTCGCCTTCCGTCACCCCCGACGCATCCTCCTGTCTTGCCGGACTTTGATCATCAGCCTGCTAGGGCCGCGCGGCCTAGTGTATACCGTCCACCGCTGCCCCCGCCCCCGCCGTTCCCGATCTTCCCCACGAGGAGCATGCCCAGTGTACCTCCGCCCCCGCCTCTGCCTCGCATGATTCCACCCCCTCCCTCATTGATGGTCGCACCACCTCCGACGTGCATCATACCGCCGCCTCCGCCCCCGCAACTCGTATGTGGAACCTCCATATTTGACAGGCGGGCCGGCCCTCAGGAGGGGCGACAAGCTCTATCCCCGTCCTCCTGCGCGAGCACCCCGCCGTTACCGCCTCCGCCTCCTAGTTGGATCCCTGCGGTCGCATTCAATCCTGTTCAGACGGCCGGTCAGCGGAAGGACACAGCTGCGGAGGCCGAGCGACAGGAAAGAGAGCAGACGGTGCACAAGGACGTCACATGCGACTTCTGCGGGAAGCAGGATATCAAGGGCACGAGATTCAAGTGCTTGCAATGTCCGGGTGTGTATCGCAATAGGTCATCCCTTATCACGATTGCTGATTGATGTGCCTGCTCCTAGACTTCGACTTGTGCCATGCTTGCATGGCGTCGCCCAAGGCTTGGGAAATGCATACGGGTTCGCATGCGTTCTTCCCCATTCACACCAAGGAAGAGTTCCTGCACTTCTGCCGTGTCAAGGAGAGTCGCTGCCGCCGTCAGCGCACACACGGTGGCATTACGTGCGACGGTTGCAAACAGAAGAACATCCTTGGTGTGCGACACAAGTGCTTGCAATGCGAGGGTAAGAACATGCTGTTCAAGCTTCTGTGGGAGTATGCTGATCTCCTTCGTTTGTAGACTACGATCTGTGCGATGCGTGTGTGTCTAGCGCCGGTACACGTCGGAACCATGATGTCGCCCACGTTTTCTTCCCGATCGAGATGCCTGGGGAGAAGGAGGCGTACAACAGGGCCCGCGAGGAAGCGAAGAAGCCAGAAGTCGTTCCTCCTGCTCCCCAGACTCACCTTGGCGTCCACTGCGACGGGTGTCAACTGTATCCCATTATCGGTGCACGGCACAAGTGCTTGGATTGCGACGGTTGGTTCTCTACACCCCGTTCTTCAAAGCGGTATTGACTGTTATGTAGACTTCGACCTCTGCGCGTCGTGCATGTCCGATCCGGCCAAGCGCGAGAATCACGACGTCTCGCATGGTTTCTTCCCCGTGGATGTGCCAGCTCAGTACTCGGAGTTTTACAGGATTCGCGACAAATATCGTCAGCGCAGGACCCAGTCTCCCCGCGCCGCAAGCGGCTCCACCCAGTTCCCCGCAGACGAACTTGCCATCCACAGGAACGTCATTTGCGACGTGTGCAACAGTGAAATTGTTGGTGTCCGCCACAAGTGCCTCGACTGCCCCGACTACGACATGTGTGACGAGTGCATTTCGACGCCGGCCCTCCGCGAGACGCACCACGCTCAGCACCAGTTCTTTGCCATTGAGAAGCCCGGTGAAGTCATCGTGCACACCGTCTTCAGCGGCGACGGTGTGCGGGAGCCTCCCCGCCCGGCGCCTGCTGTCTCTCCGCGCGTCGATCTCCCAAGGGTCCGTTCGAGGGATGTCGAACCGGTGGTGCATAATGCCATATGCAACATGTGCGACTCTAGGATTCGTGGGGACCGCTTCGTGAGTATCATCTATCTTGGAGCTTAGGGATGGAGTGCTGAGAATCGGACAGAAATGCTTGAACTGCCCTGACTACGACGTCTGCCAACTGTGCTACGGGTATGTCCTTCGTGGTATGATGGTGAAGTTCCGGACTGACATTGGTGTAGCATCACACCGGAGCAGCACCCCGACCACGGCTTTGTGAAGGTCAGCGAGCCGACCATCCTTACGGTAAGTCATATCATGCGACGTCGTTGAAACACATCTGACACCAAGTATCCCAGATCCGCAGCACCGCCAACGATCCTCTTCATTACGCGATATGTAATGTCTGCAACAACCACATCAAGGGGGTTCGTTACAAGGCAAGCACTTCAATGCCGATCTGACCTCATGTACAAAGAATACTCACCGCGCTCATAGTGTGCGCACGAGTCCTGCGTTGACTTCGACATCTGCGAGCACTGCGAAGCTTGCCCTATCCCTGTCCACCCCATTCACCACCCCTTGTTCAAGTTGAAGACGCCAGCTGCAGTCATCCCCTTGGTTTTGCGTGCTGAAGAGGCTCGGCCAATGCCCATGAACCCCAGCTCGCCTGTCCGCTCTCCGAGCCCGTTTGGCGTCGAGTACGAGGACACTCCGGTGCGGGCCCCGTCATGCATGGATCTTCACGAACCTGTCCACGTCGACGAGCCTGTCCACATCCATGAGCCTGTCCTCGTTCCCGAATGCTCCTTCGTGAATGCGCCTGCCCAGCCCCCGGCTCTCCCTCTCCCTGAGTTCACTCCCGACCTCGAAGTCCCTGCTCTTCCTACTGTTAGCCCCCCTCGCCTCACGCCGTCCCCGCGTCAATACCGAAGTCTCAACCCGTTCAGCCGCTTCGAACATCCAAGCCCGGAACCCGTCATCTTCGCGTCCTTCGAGGAGCCAATGCACCGTGTGCGTCTCCCCTCGCCCCGGTCGCCGTCGCCTTCGTCTTCTCCTCGACCTTTGTCGCCCATTAGCGACGTTGAATTCGCCCCGGCTAGATCCCCTTCGCCTCCCCGGTTAGTTCCGGTTCGTAGCTGGGAGGACATCCTCGGTCGCGCCACGCCTATCGCTGAGGCGCCTTTGATGCTGCAGTCCACGCAACTTGTTGATTTCGACGAGCCCATTGAATTCGTCGCTCCTGAAGAATTCGCTGTCCCAGAGCTCGAGCGATTCACTCCTGCTACTGTCGTCCGTGACGAGCACACTGAAGGCGAAGGCATCCTTGGCGGCATTTCGACTCCTTCGGACGTACCAGCTTCCTCCTCTTCTGCCAAGTCGGTCCCTAAGCTCGCTCCGGTCAATAGTGAATGGCGCGAACTCTGGCCTGAACTGACCACGATGTTGAAGCACCTCCTCCCGCCAACTCAGGCTGAGTCTTCGTCCAACCCGTCCTCTACTGCTCTTCCCGCCATGCCAGGCTCCATCTTCACGGAGGAGCCCCAGACACGTGAGGAATTGCCTGCTCCTATTGCCGTTCCCACCTTGGGACGGGTTGTGGAATCCCCTTTGGTCGGCGAGCCTCTCTTGTGCAGGCCTCTCATGCCGGAACGGCCGGAGAAACGGTTCACTGTGGGACGCAGTTTGAGCGACCTCATTACCTCGATGTCCCCCATTCGTCCTACGCGCGTGCCATCGCCGGAGTCTCCTGTCATCTCTCCTCAAGCCGCCTTGCCCCCTTCTCCCGCGCCTGCGCCTCTGCCGTCTCCCAAGGTCCCTTCGCCCACCGCCGCGGCGTCGCTCGTGACCCCGTTCTGGCAGTCTTTCACTCGTCCTACCCAGCCTTTGCTTGCCGCTTTCGTCTCGGACAACAACATCCCTGTCGGACAAGTTTTCCCTCCCGGCGCCGAGTTCGTAAAGTCGTGGCGGATGCACAATGATGGTACTGTAGACTGGCCAGAGACCACCGAGCTCGTCTTCGTCGCTGGAGACCGTATGGCACCTTTCAATGGAGCGTCTGCGAAGGTCAAGGTTGGCACCGTCAAGGCTGGTGGGGAAGTTGAGTTGGTGTCTGGCGAGATGAAGGCACCGGAGGTCCCTGGAAAATATGTGAGTTCGTGGCGCTTGAGCGATGGCAAGGGCAACCTGTTCGGGCATAGCATCTGGGTCGAGTAAGTCTGGAACCTTTTTGCGTGCCATTCATCTACTCATTGCGCTCCTCAGTATCACCGTTGCCGAGATGAATGATCCTACGTCGGACGAGTCCCTCGCGGCGTCGTCGATCATCATGCCCCAATCAGTCCCTCAGTCTGCGTCGGGTCGTTCGATCACTGAGCATCGGTTCTCAACTTCGTCTATGACCGTCCCCTCTGCTCCTCCCTCCGAGATCGGCTCCGCGATCTCTCTGCTCGATGTCCCGTCTTCCAGCTCGTCGGATGACGACGACGCTATTTACGAGGACAGCCGCTCGCAGGTTATCGTCTCTCCCGCGGCTGATGCTCAGGACGTTGAGTACGTGATGCTGTTCGATAGCTCATCTGAAGATGATTGAGCGCGAACATCATCTGTTGGGTTTTCTTGATCTTGTGGACTCCATATAATCGATAAACCTATTCTATGGCCTCAGTTTCGGTGCGTTGCGGGTGTATGATAGACAGACTCGATTTGGTGGATTGAATGTTGGAAGCGTTGTCGTATTTTTGTTCCTGTACTATAGCTGAAATCGGAAAATCATGACATGAAGACAATACATATATGACTGGTTAATACATGCGACTCGGTTGGACCTTAGCATGTTCCTCGTTCGAATTCTGTAAATCTATTTATTTCATAGCTTGTCCCCAGTGAACGTGTCCTGCTCTCATTCAAATGGGGTAGAAAATGCGCCGCTTGCCCGGAGCATGCCAATGGCGCGTTGGACGTCAACCTCGATATCATAATGCCAGACAGGGTTGAAACCAGTCTTTAGCTCTTCGCGGAGCCCTTCGAGCGTGGAGCTTCCTGTCTGTTGCATGTCATAGCTAGCTCCTGCGTTGCGACTACCATCCCAAACCATCTGGGCGCGAGGTCGGCGGATGGTGGAGTAAGCGCCCAGAACAGCCTTTCCGACAGAGGGTAAGCTAGCGAACTCCGGAAAGTGGGATACCGGAAAGTACCTCCAGATTGCCGGCGTGGGTTTCGGGATTGCTCAGTAAACAGGCAAGCACATATGCATCTTCGATCCCTTGGCCGGCACCAGCACCCAGGTGAGGTAGCATAGCGTGGGCCTAGGTATGTATATTGCGCCGGTCAGCGAAGTTCTACAATGCTGGATAAAATGGATTGACGTACAGCATCGCCTATCAATGCAACTCGTCCCTTGACATACTTCTCGAGAGGTGGGTGGACAACGTGGATCGACCATTTGCTCGGTTTGTCCGGCATGCACTTGATCAGGGCGGCGACGTCGGGCCCCCATCCCTCGTATTCCTTCTCGACGGCTTCCCTGGAGACCTCTTCGACCCACGGCGTCCCTTTGGGTAGCTCTTCCGACCCAATGGGAATGTCGTACCGGGCAGAAAATGCGACGACATTGATCTGTGCTTGTTTGTTAGACTCTGAGCCTAATTTGAAGAGAGCGGGCTTTGGTCACTGACGATTTCGGCGTTCTTGATGGGGAATATGATGATGTGCTGGAGTTTTAATCGCAATGATTTCCAGCAGACCATTCAAAACCATGGGAAGAGGTTACCTTGCTTGGCCCAACAAAACACGCAGGGTCCTGGGTTACAGGGGTCTTGAAGCCCGCTGCTTGGAGGTCCTTGTGAGGGATGAGCCCTCGGTACGCGACCGTGTTGCTAAAAGCAACTCTTTTGTCTTCGCCGTCGAGGAGATAGTTGCGAACGGTACTCCTAACCCCGTCTGCGCCCACAACGACGTCTGTCTCGTGGGAAGTCCCGTCAGAGAAGTTAATAAGCAGACGACCGCGGTTTATTGGGGACGGGATGATGATGAGACACCGTTTGTTGAAATGTGCGCTCTTTGGGTTGACGACAGCTACGAGTGCGTCTAGGTAGACGGCTCTAACGCACATGAAGACCAGAGCGCAGTCAATAATGGTGGTGACAGTACCTATGTATCCCAATCCCTTTATCCTCCGGTTCGGCCTCATACTAGGGTCAAGGTAAGATAAAGAACCAGAGTCAATTGGGACGCGCTCACTGCCAGAATCTTTTCGTGCTCTCCGACGCCATGATAGTACACGAATCCTCTGGTCCTTAGCTCCGCCGGATTGATCTTTTTGAAAAGCTCGTCGAGCACGCCGACGGCTTTGAGCACCCGTACAGCGTTTGCACCTGCAATGCATCGTCAGACCGTGACCCTGAGTACAACATGGCAAGATGAGAAACACATACCTAAGCCAAGACCTGCTCCGATCTCGCTGAATGCAGCCTGGAGGTGTTCAACGACATTACGTAGCTTCGGTAAGTGAGGAAACCAGACTAACCGCTGCCTCGAATACGTCCACCGAGACCCCTGCACGCTGCAGGGCAATTGCGCATACCAGACCAGACACTCCGCCCCCTACGATGGCTACCCGGAAATCTTTGGTCGCGGGTGGCTGCATCGAGCAATACTGTTCCCTCCACAAAATGCGGGGACGTCAGTCGCTGCTAATGGGTTCCCGGTCAGCCCAAGGAGAACCTAAAAACACGTCAACCCTAGGATGACAAAGGTAGCGTGCTATTCAGAACGGCGGGCAAGAGAGGAAGAGGAAGTCGATGAGAACGAAGAGGACATTACCGAACCGAGGCACGCGCGCAGTACATAGCCGTCTATCAACTGCGTATCCGACGGTCGCCGTGGACCAGCTTAGACCGCACATGACGGCTTGAGTCGCACGGACATCATGTGGGTTTCCAGATGGGTCCATTCCTATGTTTGGTGCGGGAATAAGTGCGGGAACAATGTAGGGCTGAATTAAATGACCCCATGCGCATGCCCTGGTCACAGGGATGCCCCACACGGCAGGGATTCCGCCTTTTTCGACGGGAGAAAAGTGAATAAAAAGGGATTACCCGTGAAAGACTTTTCTCTGCACGTGACCGAATTAGAGAAAAGTGGCGCAAAAGTCTCCTAAAAGGATAATTTCCGTCCCTTTTTGGCTCGACTTTTTCCCTTTTTGTCACGTGCAACAGAAAAGTTAATCGCGAGTAATCCCTTTTCGTCCACTTTTCTGCCGCCGAAAATCTTGAAATCCCCGCCGTGCCATCTACAGTCGTGGAATCCATGGCCACTCCGTTCCCTTTGACCGAGGTTACGCCAAGGTTACGCCGAATAGTGAAACGACATGGTGCGTGCAACCCGAACCGTGGACTAGCTATGTGACTACCTGTGTAGTCAATAATCAGGCATATTCCTTGAAGATCAGTGCCCACGTATCTCACCTGCGATGGAGTTAAGGCCGTCTCGGAGACTCTGAGTCGCTTGCATAATAGATGCTTGTCGCGGAATCCGTTAGTTTTATAGAGGAGGATAGGAAGGTTCGTTGTACGTAGGCAAAGGCAAGAAGTTGTCCGGGTAAAGGGCCTTGTCTATAGTTGCATACTCGGGCCGATGCCCCGGCTCGGTGTTGCAGGCCCTCCAATGCAAACCCACATTTCGTCGGTTCCCAAGGTCGTTAACGTTCAAGCTCTCTATAGATATTATACACACCATGGTGACACCTTCGTATGTTCATACAACGAGGACCTATCCACTACGAGGATCCACCGTACAGCTGGATACGCAGGTCAGATCGCAATGAACACAAGTGGAAAGGAAACCCCGCATCGAGATCTAGGACACATTCGTGCGCACGGCGACAATGGGCCGCCGAGGCGGTAACGTGTCATACGCTGGGGGGAGCGGTTCAGCCGCGGCGCGCTCCTGCAGGGTACCATATACTCCCTCGACGTCGCGATAGACACTAGAGGGCACACTCCCCGCGTCGACCTCGCAAGCATTCACTTCTGTATGTCCTTCATGCTCCACTATTAGAAGATGGATTTGTAGATCAGAACCAGTCCGACAGAAGTCAAGGCACTCGCTTACGGATATGACTTCCAGCAGAAGGCGAGAAGTAGATGTCGTCGGAAGTCGGTGGGCTTCGCGAATGGAAGACAGGTTCGGTGAACGCATCAGAGGGGGTTGGGGAGGGTGCAATAACCGGAGCTGGGGAGATGAGAGCGAACGAATGTGAAGCCGTGGAGTGCCACTGTGTGGAGAGAGACGCCATTAAGGTAGGCGAAAGAGCGGACCACTGGCTGGTCGGGGACAGCGGGGCGAAACGGAGAGGAGAGAGCGTGGAAGATGGCGTGGGGGATCTCGCTGTAAAGCCTCGCCCTTCTTCTACGTCTGGATTGCCTTGTCAGTTGGGCGACTGTGAGCATGGAGAGCCGGCTTACCTGGGCGAAGAGGCTCTTTTGAGTCGGAGGAGTTCAGTACGAACTGAGAGGAACGGAAGGTCGGTACGTGTCCGGCGGGGTTCTCTAAACGTCGCATCCGCTTGAAGAGTATGACAGCACCGATGACAACGAGCAGGAAGCAAACCCCGCCTCCGACAGCGACACCAATGATCATGCCTCTGGATGGTGCTCCCGAAGTTTTGGAAACCAAAACTCCAGGCGCTGTGCTCGTGGTAGTGACTTGGATGGACGTCTCCGTCAAAGTCGCGGTAATCGACCGGGACACAGTAACGGTACCCTCTCTTATTCCAGTTGATGAGGATGAGGAGGCAGTCGAGTTGGCTGATGTAGATGTGGATGAGGTCCGGTGCGACGGAGCGATGACTCGTGTCTTACTGGTAGACTGGTTTGACGTCTCGCCGCCATTGGAAAAGGAGGGGGCTTGGGAATGAGCGTGCGATGGTTGAGAGGAAGTGCTGGTGGGAGATCGTGTGCTTGGGGGAGTCGTGGGTGGGGAAGGCGAATTGGTGATAATGACAGTGGTAGTGGTGGTCCCCGGGTTCGCAGTCGCGGTAGTTGGAGCAGCTGGCTGGGTAGATGTGGAAGACGGGGCGGTGCAAAAGGGATTAAAGAACCCAAAGCATGAGTTGCCGAACCCTGGCCTGAACGCCATCCAGTTTGGGGAGGAGAGCGACCTCGCCCATACACGTACATGCACAATGCGTCTTATTACCGGTACCCGTTCTCGAGTAGGCCTTCCATCATCGATACAGGAAGCTCTCGGCTATCGTCCGAGCTTCTTCTTTTCAATAGAAAACCCATGTTCACTAGTGATGAGATGAGTGATGCCCGCAATACATAACATTTGAGGCCGGACGTACATACAAAATGCCACGTTTATAGTCCATCATCGGGCTGAACTCCAGACCCCAGTGGAGTACCCAGTAAACATATTCCGCCCTTGTATGTTGAATGCAGATTACGATTGCCTGCTATAAAACGGCGGAGAAGGATGTTGCACGGGAGGATCTGTCGAAAACACCGTATTCCGTTGATAGAAGCCTAAAGACATATCCCGTTTCCGGATCGCTTCGTAATGGTTCCGTGATGGGTGAGCCGGATGCGATTACCAGAGCGCGCACTGCAGGCGCGGCGGTCTGTCAGTTGGTTTTCCGTCCTCCGGGCGTAGTTTGAACATCGAAATATACCTGTTGAGACAGGCCATCATTCGGCCCAAGAGGTCCGCAGATTATAACCCCCACCAGACATTCGATTGAGGGTGCTGCCCTTCAAGGGACCAGGTGGGAAGATTTGAACCCCGTGAGATATGTCCTCCGACTTGACCTACATATTCTTCGTGATTCGTCGGAATGCGTCAGGGTTCCTCGACCCCGTAAGTCGACTGAGTGTGGTGAGGTCGGCGATGTCATGGCGATCCGGTCTCATTTGTCCACAGGCCTCCGTCGAGCTCAATTGGGTTTGCTGTTAATCTCCGAGATATGCTTCCTTTCGACTACGATCATGCTTCTAACGCCACAAACTTTCGTTAGGAATGGTTGAAAGGGCGCCAATGCGAGAATACTGAGGAACTCACTAGACGCATGTTCCGACATTCAACCACGCCATAGCCGAAGGGCGAGTGAGCTGGAGAGTCTTGCAATGCGAGGTGCACCGCGCCGAGTTGTGCATCGACCGAACAAGCCTGCCACTACACATCGTATCCAGGATTGATGGATGTTGTAAGCCACGGGGTCTTCCTTACCACTCGGAAGCTATGACTCAAAGAAGTCGAAGAGGTGCACTGTGCGGCGTGCTAGAGTATATATGTACTGCTAGGGGCTCTCGAACGTGGCCCGTCTTCTGTCTTCGCACGATATCGGCATCTGTCAGGATGATGTTTAGATTGGTATGACTCGGAGCTCGTTCGTTCGTTCGTCGCGACACGATGAGACGTTATCGACCCACCGGTTGTATGCCAGAACTTCCTTGCTCACCAACTTCGTAGGCGAGATTGAAGTGTATTGGACAAATATTCCCGGGAGAGAGGACAGACGAAGCAGAGTCAAGATGGTCACTGTCAACGAGCTGGCAAGGCAGGCCTAGGGTTCGCGTCAAGCGCCTTCATTGGGAGGTACACAAATACACGTCAACAAATCAGACGGCGCCCTCCCAAATCTCCGAGCCAGATACACAATCATTCCAAATCCAAACCTATGGACGTGCGTAGCTAGAAGATTCTTGTCGTTCCATAGTTTTTAGAAGAGAGCGTGAAACCAAGCAATGTTTTCAGATTGCACGCACGTCATTGAGCTTCGGAACTCGGACAACATCTTCTGGAGCGCTGACTCGCGAGCTCAGTCTAACATACAGATGGATGATAGACAGAAACAACATGCTTACCTCGCTCTCACCCTATTTCTCGGTCCGTCAGGCAATGGCAGACTTTAGGGTAAATCTTCCTATGTGCGCAAGCGGCCCCTTCTCCGAGTCCCTTCGTCGCCCTCACGGCATCCGACTCCGGATCCCCTAGTTTCGAGCTATCCAGTGGGGAGGACCGCTGGGTTTCACATTATTAGAAACGAGCAGGCTTAGTAGGACTTGGGAAACAGGAGTCGTCGCGCATCGTGGATGGGACGGCAATGATCCTATTCGGCGACGACTTTGGAGGCCGAGCAGCATATGGAAGGTACGGGCTTCGATGGGCACGAAACGTTGCTCCAAGCCGACTTCCACCTTGAACCAAAGGTCAGAATACTCTTCGTATAAGTCAAGTTCTGGCGCACCTTTTACGGAGCCCACTGTGCTCAGTCGCAAGATAGGACTTTGAGGGTCTTCGCAGGCCGCGAACAGGGCATCTTCGGGGTCCTCTCCGACGGCATTGGCCCGCCTGCGCTTGTACCACCACACCAAGCCTGAGGTGAGCGCAAGGAGTGCGAGTATCGCAAGGACCGCGATACCACCGGCGGCACCGCGGGAAAGGGATGATGATTGCTGCATGGGTGATGGCGGTGGTAGTGGCGGCAAAGCAGGTGGCAGGAGAGAGGACGAACTGTTGACAGATACAGTCGACGCGTTCGTGACAGTGAGGGATGGAGCGAGCATAGGTCCCTCGAGGGTCCTGGGTGGCGGGGGTGCCGTCAACAGATGTGTGGGACTCGCCACGACTAACGAGGACGTCGACATATGGCCCTGTTTCTCCATTCTGGTAGGAAATGGGAGCGTCGAGAACTCCCGACCTGTTGGTCGTGGCAGTTCGTGTGAGATAGGGTGCCGATCGTCCATCAAGGAAGGTGGTGGCCCCGCAGCGACGGGCAAGGGGTCGGCTCAGTAGATCAGTAGCAGGGTAGGAGCAGGGGCACGGCCTGAGCTGGAGTGGAACCCAAGTAGCACGAAGTTGGACCATGAGGCAGCGTTCCATGCAGCCACCGCGGAACCTTGCTCGGGACTCTTCATGGGGCGAAGTCCGAACTGATGAGGCGGCGAAACGCTGGCAGAGAAGCAAGGACATTAGGCAATCGCCAGTCCGCCACGAGTAAGTGCCACTTTGCATCAGCTACGGACTCCACTGCATAAAGAGACGACGCTTCTAGACACGCACCGGATGTCCGACCGGTGGCATGGTGCCAAACCATTCTTCAGCCAGATATGCATAACAAGATTAGGCCGACATAAACAACATACCTTGACAAAGGAGGCATAGCTCCATGCGCCGCTCGAGAAGTATGGCAATACCATAGCACCATGTAATTCTAAGAACGACAGGGTTAGTGCGTGCAATCACCATCGCCTGGAGTTGTCAGAGTAAGCATGATACGAAGGGAAACTAGAAACCCACTATTCACCTGATTCCCACCACGCTTCCCGGGTGATTGAAATGTCATAGTCGTACCATTCTGATTGACAGACGAGCATGGCAACGCGAATGGGGTGGAGCCAGCGTAATTTCGGGGTGGCGTTGTAATTGCATTTGCTTGTCGCCCGAGGGCTAGATTAAGTGGGATACTCCCATAAGGACATAGGTAGTTACCACCTACAATTAACAATCAAGTTCGATTCAAGAAATCTCATGAGAAAAACGTGTGTACTCACAAACACAACCATCAGTGCAAGGCATAGGCCTGGATAGGGGAAATGATTGAGGACCTGGTTTCTGGCTGAGAATATGATCAAAAGCTAACAACTGCGATGGCCATCAGAGGAAGGCCATGAACAGGACTCGTGTTCTAGCGAGCGTTGTGAAGATACCAAATGATGTACAAGAAAGGCTGAATCGATTGGGGTAAATTGGAGGGTACATGATGGTAAATCGTGTATAATTAACGCGTACGGGACGGCATAGCATAATCCGCCAATTCCCTCAGTACTGGCATGGAAAAAGAATCGTGACAGAAGGGTATGGTTTGAGATTGTCAACAAGGTCGATTAAACCGCCGCGGCACCCCTTCGGCCGAACCTATAGCTATGGGTCCCCGTGCGCCTGGTTCGTCCGCCAAAGCAGTTGCAGCACAGGATATCGAAGATGATGTCGAAAATGGTCACGATGATCTTCAATGTAACCATGAACGACCGCTCAATGGTGGGTGGGGTGACAACGAAGGATGCTCACCGTCACAATGACGCTCACTATGATCATGATAATATCTGCAATGCCGGAGACTACGGCATTAATCGCCGCGCCGATAGCAGAGAAAATCGCACCCTAGAAAAACCAAAGAAGATCGCATAAGATGAATGCTAATGGGATGGGCCATCGTTGCGCACCATTGTGCAGGGCTAGAGAGTCGTAAGGGTTTGTGGGGTATCGCGTTGGGAACGTGGGGAGTCGTGGGCGAACAAACAAAGACACCGGGTGACACCGTCGCGGCCTATATAAATCACTAGCCCAAGCTATGACGTCGCCGGACGCAGAACGGTAGTAGGGTGGGCATTGGATAAGGAGGGTCCGGGTCGCTAGGTTCCAGACTCTGACGTACCCAGACTCCTCACTTGACCAGAGTTATCCCGACCATTCTGAGAAGTCGCCGTATTCCCAAGGGGCGTCGAGCAGATTGTCGGAGCCTGCAGACTCGGAGCCTCCCAACCCGAGGCTAGCTCCAACTTGAAGACTTCATGAACGCATCATTGAGTCATCGCTAGGGGGCGCGAAGTCCTACAAAGACGAGCATGCAGCTAGCTCCATTCTGGATCAAAGCGTCGCCAGTATCGAACAAGTAGTCTGCAAGGACGAGGGAGTCGGGAGTTACATCCAAACTTCATCGACGTCTTCAAATTGAAATCGCCACTGTCCACCCGCGGGCGTCTACACCACGGCAATTACCGACGGCCTGCACAATGAGCGACCAACTGGGCGAGGCAACCATTGCGCCGTCCTCGAGCGAACTACCACCACTCGTGCAGATCCTCAACTTTCTCGCTTCTAGCCCTGCGGACTACGTGTTTCCTTCTCGATCTTTAACAATGGCTACGTATGATTCTCTGCACCGGCAATGCCGCACGCTCGAAGCGCTCTTCGATACCAAGCTTACAACATACGCACGCCTCGCCTCATCCATAACGCGCAACCAGGACGATCTCGAGTCGGGAGGGTCCTCAGAACGTTGGAAAGATCTGGAGAATGAGGTTGATGAGCTACTCGAGAAGGTACGTTGAGCCCCGTGCAGTGTGCGTGCTTGAACATAGAGCTTAGCAGGGACGCGCACCAGCTGCAAGAGATCAACGACCAATTGTCCACGCTCTCTAATGACACGGAGAATCCGCCCTCCCAATCCATGCTTCGCGCTATCCAACGGCATAGAGAGGTGTATCTGGACTACGCACGCGAACTGAGACGCACGAAGGTACGTGCATGCTGCGGGCGTGTCGTTTGTGGGTACGTCATCGTACTCATAGGGTAAAATTTACCGCACGTATAGAGTAACGTGAAGACAGCCCTTGACCAGGCTAACCTCCTGAGCGGTGTACGGAACGATATCGAGTACGTCCTGTTATGTTTGACCGCACTGTGTTGTTGCTTATTCGTCAATTAGTGCATACAAGTCCTCAGCAGCAGACTCACTATTGGCCGAGCGGGGACGCGTTGACAGTTCGCATAGAATGACGGACGATATGATTGCGTACGTGTCCATTTCAGTTCGTCTGTCTTCCCACCCAGTTATTTCCTAAAGCATGACATTCCGTTCTCTTCGATCTCACGTTCCTGCGTGCATTTCGTCTGCCGTACTGACTCCGTGCGCACGTGCGTTTCCTGCAGGCAAGCCTACGAAACTCGTGCAGAGTTTGGCCGCCAACGAGCCACAATCTCAGGCATCAACTCGCGCATGCAGGGCGTCCTCAGTGAGTGCTCTTCCTCGACCTTGGTTGCTCTCCGGCCATAGAAACCGGCGACTGACTGCGCGTTTCCCCGCCATGCCCTGACGCCTCCCCCTACTGCTTCCACGGTACATTCAACCTCGTCGTTCTCACTCCACTCCGGCTACTTGTCCTTGCGGTCCCGCCCCTTGTTTTCCACTACGCACTGTGCCTCCTTACGGCGGGTAGGTTCCATGCCGGGGATTAACAACCTCCTTTCCATGATCAAGACACGGCGGCGGAGGGATGCACTCATCATCGGCTGCGTGATTGGCTTATGCACGGTGCTGCTGCTGATGTATGTATTTTGACATTTCCCGGCATCAGAGGGATATGTCATAGTGCGACTCCTCCATCCACAAATCTCTGCGTAACATTACAGGCGAAGGAAGGTGGTTGGTTTGTGAACATGTGCCGAGAGCCACAATGTTCTATGCCTACTTTGGGCACCGGAGGCAATTGCAAGATGAGGTTAATGATAAAGTATAGTGGTAGTGTGGTTGCGGTTGTGGTCGTGGTTGCTGTTGGTAACCAGCCACACCGTAGAATCAAGGCTCAGTCGCTCCCCTCGTTATTCGCTTCCCATTCCTCAATAGCCCTGTCCCTCCTCAGCTTCCGCTTCACGTAAGGCCTGTGGCCCCCGCGCTCGAACGCCTTCCAATTCTCCTCCAATTTGCGCACCGCGCCCCACTCTGCCTCGGAGACGTCGGGGTCCCACGCATCCTCAACATGCCAGCCCTTGACGTCTGCGACGGTACGGAGCATGTTCCACGTATATGGCGCCGAGTAGCGGATGTCGTGGAAGTCAGATTCGACGAGGAGCCGGTCGGCGGCGCACGCTGCGATAAGATCTTTGTGCGCCGGCGAACGCGCGTTGATGACCGTCGATAGCGAGAGGAACACGTTTGAGTGCTTTTTCTGGAGAGACACGAAGGTCAGCGACGGCTTGCTGGCGGGACCAAAAACAGGGACAAGACGGGGCTGTGCGTGCTCGAGGCAGGTAAGACACCCACCGAGATATCCCTGAACGACTGTGCGCTGAGCCCGCAGCTGTGAAGGTCGACGCTGATCCTCAGCCACCGGTCTCCGTACTTTTTGTACATCCTGTCGAACAGCTCGCCCGTCGCTCCCTGCGCCTTGACGCTGTGGAGGCTGACGTTTCGCTGTAGCTCGACCGCGACCCCAAGCTGCGCCTCCAGGACCCGGAGCTGGTGCTCGAGCGGGATCGTGAATGGCGAGAGCTCGCGCAGGCTGTCCTTGCCGTTGCCCGCGGTGGGAGACGCGTACTCAGAGTATGGCGGGTCTACGGGCCGGGAATAAGGAACACGACATGCGCGGTCGATCCCGACCTCCCCGAGCATGGCGTTCGGGAAGGCCTCCAGGCTCTCGAACAACTCCGGAAGGATTTCCGCGAGGGGTGCAGGGTGGGGGAGGTATGGGAGGAGTCTGTCGAACGCGTCTACTACGTCCTGTTTGGGCGCCGGCGTCGGCGGGAGGAAGAGGGCGCGATAGTGCTCCTCCTTCGAGGCAACGGGCTCGAGCGCGATCCAGTGCGAGAACCAGGGATGATAACCTACGAAGTGCGATGGTCAACACATGTCTGGGCAGTAGAGCATACCGGAAAACAGGGTCATGGTCGCAGCGCAGCCTCAGGCCTCAGGATGCAATGTCTGAACCCTGGAGACTACGAAGATGGTTGTGGACGATACCGACCAAAGCATGGGATGACTTTCTCGGGTTGTGCACGCGCGAGATCGGCCACGAGCCTCTGGTCACTTCGGCGTGTCGCCATGGCACATATACGAATAGACATCTCCTCTACCACTTGCAAAGTCGCGCCAATATCCGAGTCTGTCGGATGGCAGTGCACGTCGATGACATGCTCGAGGACGGAGCGAGGCACGCTTGATAGCGCCGCCTCCATGTCCTTCAATTCCGAGTCCATCGCGACCGAAATCCGAATCTCCGACGGCGAGTTCGACGAGGGAAGTGAGGAGGCGATGTGGATGATGGTGTGAATGATATCTTGCTTCGATCTAGGTGTGATCGTGGTAACGTCGATGTACAAACCCCGAGACAGCGATAAATGGGTAAAGCTGGCTTCTAGACAGAGTCACAGAGTGCGCACCGTTGTCAACGGGCCACCCAGAACAGCAGATCGAGCCCTCCTTGGATTGCGTCGACACCGCCGGCGTTGTATCGTGCGACGTAACAACTGCAGAGAGCCTCGAGGTGATGTTGGCGGACAACTACACACGTTTTGCGGATGTTATACGCTAGGTAAGAAGGAAGTGATTAGCAGTTCGTCGGAATATACCAGCATCTGCGGGCTGTGCAGGAAGCATAAGCATAGATGGAAAAGAATCCAAGAGATCATCACGAGAGGGGCAGTCGCAAATAACAGGTAGGGCCAGACCGACGTAAACAGGGTCATTATGTTTGCCGCTTGACTGATCAGAGCGACTCAAGTCTGTGTAAGTATTTGCTGCAATAGGGGCTCGAAACCTCATTAGACGGGCTCATGGCCCGGGATGGAGAAAAGAGATAAGGAGACATCTTGGAAGGCACGAGAGGATGGATGCCGATCAGCCCCCAGTGATCAATGCTCTGTTACGAGACCAGAGCGGATTGCAAAGATGATGATACTTCTGTGCGCAGATGACTTACGGAATTAGTATAGATTTCATACCCCGAGGCCGTGCACCGAACAGGCAGGGGAAAAGGTGATGGTGGATAG